>PVKU01001590.1:147496-286814 GCA_004027475.1 Anoura caudifer
GAAGAGGAGAGAGGGGGACAAGGTACATAGAACAAGTAGCATAGACGGTGGGTAGAAAATAGACAGGGGGAGGGCAAGAATAGTGTGGGAAATGTAGAAGCTAAAGAACTTATGACACATGGGCATGAACTAAAGGGGGGAATGTGGGTGGGAGGGGGTGTGCAGGGTGGAGGGGAATGAAGGGGGGAAAATGGGACAACTATAATAGCATAATCAATAAAATTAATTTAAAAAATCCTAATCAGAAGATATGTTTATTTATTTTAGAAAGAAAGGAAGAGAGAGGGAGACAAAAAGAGAGAGAGAATCATCAATGTGAGAGAGAAACATCAACGGTTGCCTCCACAAGCACCCCGACAAGGGATCAAACCTACTATCTTTTAGCGTACAGGACAAGCTCCAATCAAGTGAACCACCCAGCCAGGGCGTTCAATACATGTCTTAATATCAAACTCTAATTGTAAAAGGAGTCTCATAAACTGAAGATTCACATATAGATTCTTTTTTAAAAAGATTTTATTTATTTCTTTTAGAGAGAGGGGAAGGGAGGGAGAGAGGGAGAGATATATCAATGTGTGGTTGCCTCTCGCACACCCCCTATGGGGGACCTGGCCCACAACCCAGGCATGTCCATGACTGGGAATTGAACCAGCGACCCTTTGGTTCACAGGCCAGCACTCAATCCATTGAGCCACACCAGCCAGGGTAGATTCATAAGTAATATATAAAATGTTAAATTAATATTCTATCCTATATTTAAATAGATAAAAGATTACTCAAATCATTCCATAATACTTGATTCAGCTTAGCCCTAGATATTATCACAGAACCACGGAACTATCAAATATTCAGTAAGACTTAAAAATAAAATTTAGTATTAATTCAATTAACAAATATTTATAGAACATCAATGATATGCCAGGCAATTGGTCAGACATTGGAGATACAATAATAAGTAAAAACAGAGATAGTTTGTACCTTACAGGTAGCTTCCTAATCCTAATGAACAAACATAAACCAGTTTCCCTACCAAAGTCCTCATATAATGACCTACTTAGCAGCAAGATTTATGAACTATTTCTCAATGAAAACATATTGATCCAATTTATAAAAAAGAATTGAGTTAAAGTTTTAAAATAAGTTTCCTTTGCGGGCTTGGATTGAAGGACAGAAAATACCATAATTAAGTGAACAGAGCTGGAGATGGAAGTTTAAAATGCTTTATTCTTGAAAATGTACAACGAAAGAAGACATTAATCGTAAAACCATTTCCACGGACTTGTGGATTTGTAATGTTACTTCAAACACATTTTCCTTTTAAAATATGTAAAATGAATTCAGCACTTAGAAACATAAAAATGCTTTTAAGCAATTAGTCAAAGAGCACAAACTAGAATGCCTTCATCCTTAAGGTATGTTGACTACTCTTATTTGAATCAGATGATTCCAAGTGTTGCCTTTTAAATCATTACAGTCTGGCTTCACCTCACCTCGCTCCACTCCAGTGATCATGAATATCTTTCAGAAACCCCTACAGTATATTATAGTCTATTCACAGTTATATTTGAGAGAATATAACATTCTCTCAAAACCCCTTTTCTCCCTCTGACTCTGACTCCATCTTACAGTTTTTGCTCATGTCTCATTTTACATCTTTCCTGAGGTTCCCTGGAATAGGTTACAGTGCCTTGGACTGTAATCTGAATGCACCATGAGCTCCCCTTTCTTAGAATTCCTAACATTTCTAATTATAAGTGTAATGTCTGATTCACCAATATGTTTGCAAATATATTCCCAGACCCTAGGAAATTCTCTGGCACCTAGTTTGGAACTCAATAAATATTTACTGAATAAATGACGTTGAGGTAAAACATGAATAAACCTACTCATTATTTCTTGCCTCACATATTACAATGTAGCAAAAAATCTTTTCTCTAATTAAAGAGCAGGTAATAGTCATTTTGTCTGCCCTGATTCCTGTGAAATTTCCTGTTATTTTTGTTATCCCAAGAACTGAATGAAGACGTAAATCCAACACTGCAGAAAAGAATGTGTCTTGAATGACTGACCCAAAATACCCAGCTAACAATTCTTTAGGTGAACTGGGCATTTTAAGTAGAATCTGGCAGTAGTTTACTTATGTCTGTGTCAAAAATGTTCATGTTTTAAGAAAAAATGACCTTTCTTAAATTCCATTTTTTTGTCTTTGAAAGACTGAATATCTTCACCACTACTAATTAATTTGTGACATTTTAAAAAAGAAAAACCTCTTCTCTAGTGTACATATACATTTATTTTATGCTTCTTATCACTGAATAAGTAGAAACCTACTGGTGTTTCTGAAGTAGTTCTGAGATTTAATTTCCTCATATTTTATCCTTTTTATCTTTTTAAGAAAAATATCACTTGATTTGGAATAAATCTGATTCCTATAAAGACTCGCAAAGCCTAATTTATAGATAGACAGCAAAAATACAGTAAAAGATATCAACTTGAAGGAAATAAAGACAAAAAACAAAAATAACACAAAATACTATCAAATATTTTATGTAGTCTAATCAAGAGCAATCTTCAGATATTAACTATCTAAAATAACCATAATGTAAAAAAAGTCTAAATGTTGTTTTCTTTTGAATTCTAGTTTTGGTTTTGTGAACAAAAGGTCAAAAGTAATAACTGAGATAATTTCTTGTAAGATTATCTTTCTAACCAGCTTCATGTCCCTGAATATAATATTAAATTTACTCATAAAACATTATGGACTTCATGACTACAAGTAGACTCAATTCTACTTCTAAAAGCACATTTCCATTTAACTAGATGAGTCAATGAATCAATTTAATATTATTTGGAATATAACAGTTTGATAACCTAATGGGTACAGAAACTATAATTATTAACCAAAATAATCTAAACCATATTACAAGTTTCCATGTTTTTATCAAAAGAAATTTCAGGATAAGTAGATTTCCAAATTAAACTATTAAAATTTCATTCCAAAAGTCAAAACTAACTTTTCTTTAGATTCACATAAACTGTCTTACTATTTATCCTTTTCAACTTTTGTAATATTTTTATGAGAATAGAGTAACAGGCTTAAATTGGACTAACTATCACTAGAGAGTAAGACATCACAGTCTGTTCTTAATTGTGCTCTGTGCCCTTCCCCCATTTCTTAACACCTCAGAAAACATGAACATTTTTCCTCCTCTCATCATGTCTTTATTTGGAATATAGCACACACTCATCAATGTTGGCTAATGCACTGAAGCTCACCCATAGCCACTTGGTCACTAAAGAACATGCAGAGATCAATGGACTCAATCTTTCCCAGCCCACTACACAGGTTTTATTTTATTTTTCTGGTTGAAGTATCTGTCTTCCCTATCTACCTTATCCATCTATCTATCTATCTATCTATTCTTCCTCTAAGACAAAATCTGAAAAAATAAACAAAGGAATACAAATCACCCTTATTTTCTCCTTGACTTACCACCCATTTAAACAAAAAATGGTGACTCAAACTGAAACATACCATTCAAAACAATCAGCAGGGCTTCCCTCAGGGCCACCTCAAAAACAGTTTACTAAGTTGAAAATACAAACAAATTTAAGAACAACTGTATAAAAGTAGGAGCTATCCTATATATAGCTTTCAAAAAGCAAAAATACAACATAGATTTCAAATCTATGCAGGGCCCATGGTCAAGAGATGCAGTTCTCCATACTTTGTCAAAATTAAACACCAGTAACTTAGCACCGAGGCTATGTGGTATGGACCATTGTTCCTAGGCTACAAACCCATACAGTATGTTACTGTACTAAATATCACAGGCAATTGTAACTCATTGAGTTATAATATTATGATGGCTACATCACTAGGCAATAATAATTTTTCAGTTTTATTATAATCTTATGTGACCACCATTATATATGAGCTCTGTTGTTAACCAAAATGTTGTTATCCAGTGCACGATTATATTTCAACCAATTTCTAGCCCTATTGCTGCTGATTAATAACCCAAAGTGGAAGTATAGGAAATCTAGTTCACTTATTTTTTACATAGGATTATAAAATAGAATCATATTTCTCCTAAACATTATGACAAAAACTTGCTAACAGGGTGGCACATATTTCACTGGTTCATATCTCTATTATGTGATTCAAGGTCTGGGGATCCTTAGGCCATAATTTAACCACAGGTAAATAGGAACATGGAAATGCTAAAAAAGAAAAGGATCAGAGATTCACAGATAGAGCAATTCAACTTAAAACATCTTGAATACCTGTTACTGACTGCTTTTCAAGGTCCCAAAGAATACCCTGAATAAGTTACTCTGTTTTGATATCTACATCAAAATGGCAGTATTATTTATCTCATATAGTTATAAACATCAAATAAGGTGATATATAAAAATACTGTAACAGGGTAAATACCCAACAAATATCTGTTGATTCTAATATTTTTATTAACATAACCAATGTGCTTCCTTTATTTGATAACAGAATATTTTGTGCTTCCAAAATTTAATTCCTAAATCAGCAAAACACCTCCATATTTGCACATTAATGTAGGTGGTAAATTTCATAACTGTGGGTGCTGAAAGTCTGGAATAAATTATTCATTGTCTACTTCAAAAATATTAATGTTAGAATGTAATTACATCTCCTAATTCTTCTCTTGCTCATTTTCAACTCTCTCTATGGTTCCACTTTCTAGGAAGTTTACTTTCCTTAGGCAACACAAAAGTCCAGGAAGCAAAAGCTAAAACTTGAAAAACCAAATCTGACTCCATCAGAGTTCTGGCCAAGATGGAGGCGTAGGTAAATACAGTTCACCTCCATGCACAACCAAAAGAAGTTTAACAACCAATCTAAAGACAACAATCAGAAACAATTACTAGACAACTAAAGACAACAACTGCCAGAAAATAGAACTGCATGGAAGTCTAACAACTAAGGAGTTAAAGAAGAAACATTCATCCAAACTGGCACGAGGGGTAGAGAGGGCCTGCCAGGGCAGAGAGGATGAGCTGCGAGGTGGCGCTGGGTGGATCCCACATTCAGGAGCAGATAAAAACTGGAAGGAACAACTGGGGAACGAGCAATCCTAGCCCAGGGCAGACTGTAAAAACCAAGGTTCCAGCATTGGGAAAATAAAGCCTCAAAACCTCTGGCTATAAAATCCAAGATTACTCTATCCAGCAAAGCTATTGTTTAGAATGGAAGGGCAGAAAAGGTGCTTCTCAGATAAGGTAAAGTTAAAGGAGTTCGCCATCACCAAGCCATTATTATATGAAATGTTAAAGGAACTTAACTGAGAAGAAGATCAAAACTATGAACAGTAAAATGACAACAAACTCACAACTATCACCAACTGAACCTAAAAAAGAAAACAAACAAAAACTAAGTAAACAACTAGAACAGGAACAGAATCACACAAATGGAAATCACATGGAGGATTATCATGGGGAAGTGTAGGGGGGAGAATGGGGAGGAAAAGGTACAGAGAATAACAAGCATAATTGGTAGATACAAAATAGACAGGGGATGTTAAAAACAGTATAGGAAATGAAGAACTCAAAGAACTTACATACATGACCATGGACATGAACTAAGTGGGGGGACTGCTAAAGGGAATGGGGTACAGAGCAAAGGGGAGAAAAAATGGGACAGCTGTAATAGCATAATCAATAAAATATACTAAAAAATAAAAATGAAGTCTATCATAAAGTCCATTTCAAATAGAATATTCACAAACATAACAATCATTATTTAGTCTACTCTACATACTGTACTATTATTTTCTGTATAATAAAATTTTATTTATACAGAATGAGTTAAAGTTATGTACTTCCATAAAAGCAGGCATTTTCTGAATATTAAAATTTAAATTCAATCCAAAATTTGTTTTAAAATATTCTATGAAAAGAGATGCATGTAAAATATGAGAAAATGCCTTCTTTCCTCCTTTAGTAACAAATTCAGGTATATAAATAATAAAACCATGTGAAGGATCATTCATGTTTTATCAATCACATTCATCTAGTGACACTGCATTTGCATTAAAATGTTAATTCATGTAAAAATACCAGTATCATGAAAAGGCCACAAACTTTCTAGACTGTAAAATTAAAGTAAGATTGAATAAACACACATGGTATCTTTACTACTCCAGAGATATGTGCTGCATATCAAGAAAATGAGATGGCAAATGTTTACTCAATGTAAAAAGACTTCTAAGAAGGTAACAAATATATTGGTCCTTAACCTTTCTTGGGTTACAGACTAGATAGTATTCATAAATGCTACAGACATCAGAAAAAAATGTATATATGCATACACATACAAAATGTGGCAGATAATTTCAGGAGCTTCAGAGGCCTTCTAAAGACAGAACCCATTCAAGTTAAGAATCCTTACACAGACCCTTAATATTCAGTGAATATTTTCACTGTGATAACAGGTCCAGGGCCTGTGATAATCTATTCTTTTGCTGAGGCCCATGTCTGAATCACACTGAAATAAAGCTGAAAGACTGATGTGAACTAGCAGGTTACCAGCTAGCGAGGGAGCCTGGTGTTCACATCGCAGTTTGACTTTGGCATCTTTACAACTCATCATTAATACAGTAATTATCAAGAAGTGCTTCAGTGGTAATCATTATTATATTCAGGTCTTTGACCTTCTCATAATAAAAAAGGTGTACTGCTTTCATAGACTAAGGCTTCCTAGCAAGTTATGTTATGATTCTCTACAAGAAAGGTGGCTTATAAAAGATAACCAATGAAAGAAGTAAAGCATATTATCTCCATAAATAGTCATTTATTAACATATTTATTGAATCCCCATTTTATAGAAGTTACTTCCTAGCCATTGTGTAGTTCATAAAGATTAAAATGTAGAAGATACAGACCCAGTCTTCTGAGAACACTCGATATTATGCACCATTTACTTCTGAAAATATTGACTACAAAGAACCACATGACCAAAGTTTTATTACAGTAACCCTAAAAAAGTAGTTATGTGCCAGATATATTTATAATATTCTTCAATTGTTCTCACCTGGGTTTGCTGATAGATTTCAAAGTCTGTCTTAACTTATATACCACTCTCATATTAAAACAAACCACTAGAAATCCAGTTAGTTTTCTTAAAAATAAAGATGTTTGGGGTCATAAAATGTGATGAATTCATTATCTAATTTTAACAAAATCAAGAGTAATTTCTTAAAGTAGGATATAGGTGGCAATTTTTTTTGGCACGAGAAGTTCTATTAGGCCTATCGAGTGGCCTACCATGTGCACTCTCCTTTAACCTCTGCCCTGCCCCACACCAACACCCCTTCCCCTGGCACCGCCTGTCTTTGGAACCTCATTTCTTATCTTCAACCCCCTTAAAAGTTCCACTTTGTGAAAAGTCCCAGCCCATCAGAGTCATCACTACTGGCTTAGATATGTGGGCACATTTACTCCTACTCCTCAAAAGACAGAATTATATTCTGTTAATTAATAGAACTAATTATTCCATTCTCTGCTCACTCAAAGCACTTACTAATACATCATTTATTTGGCTCAGCCAAATGTTAGTTTGTTGCTCCTTCGTTAACTTAGTTCTTTTTTTGAAATTGCTTATGCTATTATAATTGTTCCACCTTTTTCTTGCCTTTTCCACCTGAAACCAGCCCCACTGTCTCCCCCTCCTCAGTCAATCCCCATATCATTGTCCATGTCCATGGATCATGCATAAATATTGTCTGGTTGATCCCTTCCCCATCTTCCATCCAGTCCCCCCAGTAGCCCCCACCCCCCAGCAGTCAGTCTGTTCCATGCATCTATGCTTCTGTTACTATTTTGTTTGTTAGTTTATTGTGTTCATTAGATTCCACTTATAAGTGAGATCATTTGCAATTTGTCTTTCACTGAGAGATTGTCATGTTGTAATACCTTTAAATCAAAAACATATCTTTAAGGTACAAAACATCAGATCTCCCTAAAAATTCTTCATGTCCTCTTCTAGTGCTGCCCTTCAAGACTAAACACTACCCTGCCATCTAACAACAAAGATTTGAACTTTATATAAGTAAGATCATCAATATGTGTCTTTTGACTCTAGTTTCTTTCACTCAACATTATATTTATGTGATTCATCCATAGTATTAAATATAGCTGTAGTTCTTATATTCTCCTTGCTGTATTTCATTTATAACAATGCTACAATTTATTTATCCATCCTACTAGTCATGGGTACTTGAATATTTCTGTATTGGGACTATTATAATAGTAATGCTCTGCACATTATTGTTCATGTCTTCTGGTGAAAAAAAATCTGCATTTCAGTTAAGGTATATACCTAAAGGTAGAATTTTGGGGTTATATGGTATATGCATGTTCAATTTTAGTAGATACTGACAGTCTTCCAAAGTGGATTACTAAAGTCTAATTTTTACATTCAATCATTCATTCCCTAATTTTTTAAAAATGTGTCAAGGTACTACGGTTGACACTGGTGAAAATGACCAACTCAGCGACCCTTTATAGGCACAGCACTTATGCCTTCCTACTTTCGTTTTTCTGACATTTAAGGTATACCAGGCATCGTTCTATGCTTGGAGATCATCAGATTAATTAGAAAGACAAAATCCTCACCCTCATGGTTCTCACATTTTAGTGGAGATGGAATTCACAGTGTTGTAGAGAAATAAAAAACACTGAGAATAATAGGAAGCAAACATCATATAACTGAGAATACCAAGAAAACAAAGTAAAAATAAAATAAATGCTGAAAATGTCCAAACCAAATTAAAATTCTTCAAAGTTTCTTAATCTTTGATGTGAAGTTAAAAGAAATTGGTTTAATAACTTAGTTTCTTAAAAGAAGCTTTCTCGACCTTATTTTTTCATTATCTTATATTTTTCCAAGGTATGAAATAGAAAGGAACATATAACATATACATACATATGTGCATATGCATAGTTACACACATATGCAAATGTGTATGTATGTATATAATGTGTGTATACTTTTTAATAAATCATATAACTATATATATGAATATATATACACACACTTTTTTTCAACAAGTCATAGAACTGAAAGGAAGACTAGAAAAATCACCTAATGAAACAGAATGCTGCAATCTTTCCCCCCAGGGAAGGAATGATTACTGCACCGCCTTTAGATGCCAGCAAAAATTCAGTTACGCCAGATGCTACTATAGGTAGTATGGCTAATTAAGATTTAATGTACTTTTCTGCTTCAACAATAAAATGGGAGGGACTGCAGGGAACTGTTCTATATTGCCAGGAAAATCATATAACAGTAAAATGAAAAATAAATTTCAATGAAAATTTATGTTTTCTTTCATTAGTTTGAGGAATGTTTTCACTTATGTATAAGTACAATTACCCTAAACCCACCCTTTCATTTGGAATTTAAAATTTATGTTGTAGATTTTAGCTCATTCAGAGTAAGAAGGTTTGGGACACACCAAATGTATGTCCATCTAGGAAAACAATGTTTAATTTGGAATGAAAAGCAGAGCTGCTGGAGCTTGGCAACCACCTCACTGTGGCCTGATTTAGCAGCATCTAACAGAGACGGCAAGTGTTGTCATGCACCTTTTACTGAATTCACAGAACAAACAGAAGGCTTACTATGGGAGGTGGCGTGCGATCAGTCTATATCCTCTAGTTACTCTTCCAGTGAAACAGCATGTGTTGTCTAAAATTGCTATGGGAACCTGGGAGCTCATAAGGAAAATTGAGTTGAATGTCTTGTTTAATATCCTATACTACAACTTCACAGTAAATAAAAAGTTTACATGCAGACATCCATCATAAGCAAAATCAAATATTAACATTAAAATGGAATATGATGATATTAAACTTTGCAATTTAATTATGGTGCTGAATTCTTATTAAACATATAAGTAGATTCTTCACATGATATTTTTGTTTGCACAGTAGAATTAATTTTAACATATTCTGTAAATTCAAATGAATAAAAGAGAAGACAGATTTGTGCTCCTTTCCCTTCTGCCTATAGTATAGAGAAAGAGGGCTACATTATTAGATATTATCTCCTCAAAAATGGCAAGTATTCTGAATATTCAGCACAATCCGGAACCAGATCCAAAAGGGAAATTAATAAAGAAGCTTCTGAAAGAGGGGTTGGGCAGGAGAGAAAAACACCTAAATGAATAGGATATCAGAAATAATAACTTAAACCTTGTTGTAACATTTCCCTCTGTGAGCCATTTATATTATTTTTCAGAAAAGTGGAATTTAGGGCAGTAGAATGAAAATGTGATTGAGAGTGCAAATATTTATTAGTTCTAGTCCCCTCACTGTCATTTATAACTGTGTAACTTTGGGTACATTAAAAAAAATTAAAAAGAACAAAAAAACTTCCTAGCATTTGCTTTACAGACTTAAAAAAAAAAAAAGCAAAGACCAACTCCATATTTTCTTCATTTAATGCTGCTGTGTAGTCAGGGTGCCAGTTTATGGAATTACAATGATTTCCACAGCAACCAACTGATATCAGTACAGTATTTGGAATTCTTCTTAGTATCAGTCAAAAGCAAGAGACCAGCTTCTAAAGGTGAACATCTACTAAAAACATCCATCTGGATATATGGCAAGGAGAAAACCAAAACGTACTTAATAATTAAACTGCTCCTTCTAGGTTTCTCTTCTCTCTCCAGCTGTGACTAATATTAAATATTTTTCTTTAAGGGTAACAAAGAATATTTCTGAGGATAACTTTTGATTAGTTTAAAAACTAATCAAAACTGTTTGTGCAATGTGTGTATACATAGTTAAAAATTATCAAAATAACCAATACTATGTGAGATAAAAGGAGAGGAAAGGAGAGGAGAGGAGAGGAGAGGAGAGGAGAGGAGAGGAGAGGAGAATTTTTGTCTGTTTACTATAAACACATTTCCTCATATTGAGTCAATCAGCCCACCAACGTAAATGGCTGCAAGTTATAACAGGATTTTAAAGTGACAGATAGCTGGGACATGCTTAAATCATATCTGCGTCCATATAATTTCCAAAGTTCACACTATCTATCACTTTACTACATTGCCAACCTTCAAAATACCTACTTTCCTTTCCACAGCCCAAATCCCCAATACATCAATACAGGTGATCAGGACTACATACTAGAAGAAACCATTCTGATCTAACATAGACTGGATATAAATAGCTAAATACTACCAGCAGTAGTAAGATTACTACTTTTAAAAAGGAGGCAATTTAACTGAATTCAAGAATAGCATATTTGGTAGTGAAACAAAAGCAAGCAAACAGCTAAAGCAAAGTAGATCAACCCTACTGAAGGAGCCATCTACACTCGTCTGGCATCTTTTCTCTTTTGGAAATATCTCTACCCCATTCATTGTGATTCTTGATATAGCTATCAATCATGTAGTCTTCTTTCTCTAACCCCTGGTAGCCATGAGAACCAAGCAAGGCCAATATTCCCTTCCCCCGCACCCCGGAGATTTTTAATTCATCAGGGAAAACAACCGTCACACTTATCTGAAATCTGGTACTATATGAATGATATACAGCCCTAGCTGGTGTGGCTCAGTGGCTTGACCAATAGCCTGTGAACTGAAGGGTCTCCAGTTCAATTCCAAGTCAGGGCACATGCCTGGGTTATAGGCCAGGTCCGCAGTTGGGCACGTGCAAGCGGCAACAGATATCTCTCACACACTGATGTTTCTCTCCCTCTTTTTCTCCCTCCCTTCTCCCCTCTCTGAAAGTAAATAAATAACATCTTAAAAAAAAAAAATAAAAGAATAGTATACCTCTGGACACATGGGCTGTATGTGAATAAACCCAACACAGAGGAAAGCAAAATTGGCAAGGATGCAGAGGCAATGCTGCGGTGTTATTGCTTGAACCCTTGGATCCTGCCATGACTGAAGCCAGAGATTCACCTCTCGTTTCATCGTAGCTCTTTGACCAGTCAGTGGTGACTAAGTTAATTTGTGTTACGTTTCTGACACCAGAACCCAGAAGAATCCTGACTAACACAGGTTTCAGAGTTTGCTCTTGAAGTCACCTTCTCTCAGGGGTGCTTCCATTAGTTTTTTTTTTTTTCTCATCCACTTTAATACCCAAGAATACAATAAGTAAGAAAGAAAATGAAAATTAGTTTCAATTTTAAATCAAGGATGATTAGTAAACAGTAAATATAGGGATACAGAATGAAGTTGTGGCAGTTAAAGGCAGTATTAGTAAATATATTCTCCTACTTAAAATATCTATACACAAAAATCTGGAAATACTATTTGCACCTATAAAGTCATATTGTCAGACATGGTGTCTGATAAAAAAGCACATTGTTACAATGTCAAAACTGTAGAAAGTTATACAATAAGGCAACAACAAAGTATAAAATGTAGGAAAGTGCTTTTTACAAATCAAATGTATATAATAAGTATTTAAATTATGATTGTTTAATTTGACTTTTTAAACACATTTTACATGACTTAAGTGTTCTTTTTAAGTTGTTTCCCAAGTTGTATTTTATAGATTTAAATCATATAGAAAGTAAAAATACACTTATCTGAAAGTTCAATGAAATTTAAAATTTGAATTTTCATATTGTTCTCTTTTTGGAATAGTACTTCATCCTCAAGTATTAGTTGCTTTACCTTTTTAATATTTCAGGTACAAAAGTTACATATAACTTAGATATATTTTGTTTGGAAGATCTGTCCATCTTTGACAGTGGGGTATTAAAATCCCCTACTGTAATTATGTGGCTGTCAATATCTTTCTTGAAGTCCTCCAAGATTTTCTTTATGTACTTGGGTGCTCCTAATGTTGGGTACATATATAAATAAAAAGTTAATATTAAATATGTGGTAGCAATATAGCATGATACCAATTCAAGATGATTTAGCATTTCCATTTTGAAGAAACTAGAACTCTTGGCTGCCAATGACAGAAAACCTAACCCAAACTGGCATAAGCAAAATGGTAATGTACTGGCTCATAGGATTAAAAGTATAAGAGTAGGGCTAGCTTCTGAAATGGCTAGATTTTGGCCTCAAAGTATATCATCAGGATTCGGTTTCTCTCTCTCCACCCTCCTCTCAATTCTATTTCCTGATGTGTTGGCCTCCTTCTCAAGCTCCATGTGATATGAGAGGCTGCGGTACTTGAAGCTGCTGCAGCCATCTTTCAAAGTATACTAATACATAGTTGCCCAATCGGAACCAATCCATGTGCATAAGGAGACTGTGCAGATTGCTTAGTTACAGGTGACATACACCATCTCTGAGCTAGTGGATATGACCTTACCCCAAGAGCAGGGAAGGGATGGATTCTTCAAAGGAAAATAAAGGGATGCTTTTCAGAATATCAGAAAGACATGCCCAGTACAACTTACATTCTTTCCTAATAAAGATTATGTTGAACCAACAACATCTACAAAAACTGTTTTTTTAAGTTTGCTGGAAATTGTAAACAATTTCTTGAAAACAGCATTCTTCACTAGATTTTTATTACTGTTTCTTTCTGGTACCACTACTTAAATAATTAAAACTTGTATTTTCCCCCTTTCAAGTCCCTTTTATAATGTTAACTAAAATTGAGGGTTTTGACAGCTGTAGCTATCAAAAATTAGCATATATTTTCAAATAGCTAGAAATTAATATCATTTTTTTTTACCAAGAATAATTGTACTAATCAGAGTTCTTGGTTGCAAAGAGCAGAAACAATTTCTGTTAAGTAGGAAAGAACTCAAGGAGCACACAAAAATGATGACACCGAAGAAACAGACTTGGGAAACAAGCTAGAAGTAAAGACCAGGAAGCCAGAAGTGCCACCAAAGGCATACTGGAGGAAAACTCAGCTTAGGAAGCCTTTGCCAAGAGTGCTGGCCCCACCACCACTGTGGGCACCAGAGCCTCCACTGCATGCTGCTGCAGCAGCTAGATGGATGAATTCTTAACTGTCCCTCATTTCTTTGCATCATTTTTTTCAGATGTGAAGCTTCAAGCAGAGATTTCTAACTAGTTGAGCATAAGTCATGTGCCCCAAACTCTAGCCATATCTGCCCATTTTGGCTCTCACAGTGAAGGTAGGGCCTCAAGCACTTAGAATAAATCCTAACATATAATGAGCCCTTAATACATATAATTTATTATTCTCATAAAAGCATAGTTTAAGTAATTATGTGGAAAATATGTTTATGCCATGACATTATAATGATGATAGCATCATCTTCATTAAAAAAAAAAACAACAGGAAAGATATTTCCAAAAATCACATAATTATTGGTAGAAAATAGGCAAAAACTAATTATTCTAAATCAACTCTTAGTTGTAATTCCAGCAGACAGAATTTCTTAAAAATAAACTCCATTCCCTCTCCTCCAAATGTATCCTGACTGTATACTTTAAGTCAAGTGGGTTTAATAAGGCAATAAAAAAATCCTGGGAGGCAATCCAAGTTTGATATTATGGGGTAGATTATGGCCAGTCATCAACAAGTTACTTCTTTCACCATGAGTAGTAATTAGCTAAGTAAATTCATTCACTTACTGCAAAGTATATACCAACATTCATCTAGGTTAGTTTCCATTAGAGCTATTGGAAACTAACAGAGTTAATCTTCCATTGTGAACTAGCAGAATGATGTGTTAGCTCACTCTTAAAGATTCCTGTCCAAACAATGTATCTATACTTAGAGGGAAAAAGTTGTCATTTGCTTCTATATTACCAAACTGCTTCTATGATTGCAAGGTCAAGTCCATTATTCTCTTAGAATTCCACCCAAGTCACAGAGCTATAGGCAAAAGAAAATAAAATATGAGAAATAAAGAAATTATTTAAAAGGAAAATTTGGCTTAAAACATATAGCTATTGTTTTTTAAGTAAAATATAAGACTTAGAAGCCAGCAATTTTATTTATTAAAAACGTTTTTAAAAAGAAAGACAATTTAATTATTACTGTATCTTTTCTTGATACAGTTAAATACAAACTATGTTCATTTCCACATTTCTGTTGCAAGTTTGAATTAGAACATGCTGGAGTGTATTTACATGTAAATGTTAATACATAAAGTAATTAAGAGATTATTTAACCTAACCTACTTTGTAGTGCTAGCTCAAAATACCATAGCTAGCTGTTCACTTATTTATGGTATTTATGGAAAATACCATAAATAAAATTGAGCTTAATAAGAGCCTAGAAATGAGGAAATACAAAACTAAAGGCCTCAGAATAATACAGTGAAGATCCCAACCCAGTAAATGCTGTGTTAAATACTTCAGGTTCTATTTCATAAAGCCTAAAGTAGAACTGTGAAAAAGTCTAGAAAGCTGACAAGGTCAATGTGAGGTTCAAACTCAGAAGAGCCTGCTTTCAGGACCATTTGTTTCCTATTTTTAGAAATTGTTATTATTGTAAAATATACATAACATAAAGGTCACTATTTTAACCATTTTAAGCATATAACTCTGTGGCATTAAGTACATTCACATTATTGGACAGAAGTTTTTCCTCTTCTCTAACTGAAATTCTGTACCCATTATGCAACAAACCCTTCCCCCAGCCCCAGGCAACTACCCTCCTACATTCTGTCCCTACGAATTTGACTACTCCAGGCACCTCACTTAACTGGAATCATACAGTATTTGTCCTTGCATGACTGGCATAATGTCTTCAAGGTTCATCCATGTTGTAGAATGTCAGAACTTCACTCCTTTTCAAGCCCAAATAATATTCCATCGCATGTATATATTATATTTTTATCCACTCATCTGTCAACAAACACTTGGTTTGCATCCACCTTTTGGTTATTGTGAATAATGCTGTGATGAACATCAGTGTACAAATATCTGAGTCCCTGCTTTTGCTTCTCTGGGGACATACACAGGAGTGGAGCTTGTGGATCATATACTTAATCTAGGTTTAATTTTTGAGGACTCATAATACTGTTTTCCACAGTGGCTACACTGTTTTACGTTCCCACCAGCAATGCACAAGGATGACCACTTTTTTCATGCTGCCACTTAATAAATACCCATTTAACACCATGTAGTTTTCACATGAAGCCATCTACTCAAAAGTATTCATTCATTCAATTCATGTGCTGTTATTTACTGAGTAACTACTATATGTTAAGTACTATTCCAGCACCTAGGACTACAGCAGTGAAAAACACCACTCCCCTTCAGGGTTTACATTTCATTGTAGTGACACAGACACAAATAAGAAACAAATATATGTCAGGTGATGACAAATTCAATGGAAACAAATAAAACAAGGTAAGGTATGGCAGACCCTTCTGCATGGTGTGGGCCCAGCTCCCATTTGGAGATGCACAGGACCCACACCCACAGATAGGTTCTCTTGTGGGTAATCAGATTTGCAATATACCTAAGCTGTTTTGAAGCTTGCTCTTTGCTAAAACTCCCTCACCCTGCAAGTGCTAAACCTTGCAGGGACCAGTGTAACCAGCTCAACTACTTTTGCCTTTTCATTTGCTAATATCCTTCTTCTGTGATGTGATGAGGGGCATTGGCTCCTTTGTTGTAACTTGTGAATAGTGAGTGAAGACCATCTTGTAATATGAGGAGATATAAAATAAAGGCCTGTCATGGCGGAGGCCGCGGCTTTTGCTCCCCTTGAGAGAAAAGCCATGCTGTCCTCCTTTTTCCTCCACCGGACTTGGTAGTCCGTATGTATGTTTTATTTCATCCATAATGATGTGGACACTGCTAGCCGGTGTCTGCATCAGTAAAGAGATAGACAGCAATGCAGAGGTGTTTTAATGAGGTGGTGAGAGAAGTCCTCTCTGAATAGTGCCATTTAAGAAGTGGCCTGATGGCAGTGAAACAAACAGCTATGAGACACCAAAATGGGCAAAACAGACTTGCTCCCCAGCATAGTTCTTTGTTTCTTCTGATCAGTGGGCTCTATTTTATCATACCTGCTATAACGTATACTTATTTAAAAGATAAAAGTTAATCTGCTGTTTTAAATCATTTAAAAGAATTTCAAACTTTTAGTAAACATTTTGAATTTGACCATTTCTTTATAGAGAAGTTACAATGGGACACATCAATAGACTTAACAGAAGATTGCTCATTTTGATAAACATCAATTCAAAGTAGCTACCATTTTGGTGGTGACCGTAATGGTAGGAAAGGGTTTCTGTAAAAAATATAGCAATAGGCAAGTTATCCAGGCAAACTCTGGGGTCATCCTTAAGGATTCACTTTCTCTCACCCTCTGTATCTAACCAACAAATCCCACCAGCTTTACCTTCAAAGTATCCCAGAACCCTCTTTCAGTACCTCTACCACTGTCATTCTGGTGTAAACCACCATCATCTCTTGACGGAATTACTAATCTTCTAATTGGTTATTCTGCTTCTAGCATGGCTCCCCCGAGATCAATTGTCAGTACAGTAGCTATAGTAATCTTTGTAGACTATAATTCGGATCAGGCACCTCTTCTCTCATAATCATGCACTCAGAGTTTCGACCAAGGCCTACAGGCACTCAGGATTCTGTCTCCTCCCACCCTCATTATTACTACTCTCAACTTATCATCTGAAACTCTCAGCCTCCTCACACACTTTACTCCTACCATAGTAGCCTCCTCATTAATTTCGGGAATACTGCAAGCACCCTTCCATCTCAGAGCCTTCACACTAGCTGTTTCTTCTTATCGGATTGTTCTTCCTCAAGACCTGCACGCTTCTTTCAGGTCTCCAGTTAGGTACTGCCTTATCAGAGAGAAGGGCCTTCCCTGACCACCCTAATTAAAATAGTACCCCATTATTACTCACTGTCTCCATACTACACTTAGTTTTTCTTCATAGCATTTATCACTATGTGACAGAGTATACATTTAATCAATCTGTTTATCTTCTTTCTCCACCTGTGGAATGAAATAACTAAGAAGATGGGGACTTTCCTTTGAATACAAGCATATTCCCAATACCTAGAGATTCCTGGCACATGGTATGCTTTCAATAGATGTTTGAATGAAGAAATGAAGGATTCCTTATCACTAGTATTGATTGTTCTCATTCCGAGAATGAGGGACAGTTAAAAAAGTTTCAACAAGGATATTAACACCCAATACTTTGGCTTCTTTAGTTAGAACATGCAATTCTATTTGTATTTGTACAAATATTTCTATAGAAATTACATGACTTATGAAACTAAAACTCCTGTACTGAAAACAAAGAACTGACTGTAACTTTTGGAATGACTTCTGATCATAGCTAGAGAGGTGGAAACTGAAAGCTACCAAAAGTGAAAGGCAAACACCAAATACCTCATTATCTAGGATGCACATTACTCTATTTTTTAAAGCTATTCAGTGTGAAGGCTGAAAATAACCACTACCTCTTTGAATATAATATACTTGTACTAACTATATGAATTAAATTGCATAATCCACCATGTCAAAGCAAAGTAAAAAGTTAAAATGTTAAAAGTCAGGAAGTTCTGAAGTTTATACTCCTACTCTACTATTAACTTGTTTACCTTGGCTTGCATAGCATTTGGAAGGTATATATAACAGGACAATTGAGAGCTACTACACTCATAGAAATAATGTTGAACTGTGGCTGCTAGAGGAAGTATAACTTAGAAATTTCCTGATTTCTAAGAAATGGAGTTTAATGCAAGGCTTCTTCCATTGTAAATTACTTTAGACATGAAATAAATGGGTAGCAAGAGGCAGCTTTTAGATGAGTTAAGATTATATGGCATTAATCTTGATCTTAATCTTAACTCATTTCTTAACTTGGTCTTAACTCATTACCTAAATATTCTAATTATATATTAAAAGAAAATGTGAATATAAAACAGAGGGTTATATATATATTAATTCACATTATTATAAACCTCAATGAAGGCTCCAATACTGCAATAATTTCACACAGTTTAAATTTTACAAACAAAAGACAAAGATTTGACTATATTATATAAAATCATTAAAGATGTCCTTTTATACTAATGCAATCTATGTATTACTCAGATTTTTATAAGAATAACAACACTGAAATATAATTAAACTATTTTTTCAAAAAGTTAAAAAGCATGGAGAGTTCAAGACCCAAAGCCTTTCTGTTTCAAATGAGCACATTAAATTAGTAATGCTCCAAATCTGAGGGAACTCCCATGCTTTTGTAGAAGCAGAAACCTAACGGTGCCTGATAATCTGGGGTAGCAAATTTAGAGGAAGAAGAAGAGGCAACATCAGCATTCCTACAAAATACAATTAGCACTGGCACAGAGTTTTTCTTTACATAAGCTCTCTCAGTCTTCCTCTCCCTACCTCCTACTGCTCCGTTATCCCTGAGGTGGTGTTAATAATATCCTCCCACTCCTGTGATAATCCAAAGCTCTTCTCCACTCCCCCACCTCCACCTAGCCTCAGATATTAACTGAGATTTTCTCTCCATAAAAATAACAGCTGGGAAGTCTATATGAGATGTTTACTTAACATTTTACATACTTCTCAATATGTTATATATAAAGTGGCTGGGCTAAGAGATGTATTTTTCCAGTCTTGGGTTATTCCTCTCTAAACTGTAGACATATCACTAAGCGTAATCTTTTATTTGGGGCACTAACCAAAACAAAGTTTAAATACAATTCACAAAGCAAAGCACAACATTTTGGTTTGTTTGCACAAGTGGTGCAAATGAAACTTGCTGGGACTTTCCCCAGAGTACTTGCCCATATAGATTTATAATTACTCTGGGAAAATGGGCATGGTTGGTCAGCTATAGAGTCCTAAACTTAAAATTAGAAGATGTGGGTTCAACTCCTTAAACTCTGCATATAATAATAAAACAACATTATATATCTTTATAAAAATAACTATTCTTTGCATCTTACATTACAGTTTTCAACATATTTTCCCTTAAAGAATCATGACCAATAACAGCTCTGCAGAGCAGTTATTACTGCCATTTTACAGAGAAACTGACTCAAGTCCACAGAGCTAGATGTGCCAGAGTTAAGAACTGAAATAGAGTTGAGAGATATTTTAATGTGCTAGCTTTATCAGCCATACAATGTCCATATATGCCACACGGGATGCAGAATAGCTCCCCAAAAGCAAAGAATAACACGCTTGGTGAGTCTGCCACCTTAACACACTCACAGCAACGCAAGTCCCTCAAATCTAATTTGATCAAAAAAGTGTAAGAGGGGGCTATCTCCTAGGGACAGATACACAGTAACCAAGCGTTAATACACTGAATGCGTGTGCCCCTAAAATGCACATGTTGAGGCCCTAACCCCACTGTGGCTATACCTGGATGGGACCTCCAAGGAAATAATTAGGATTAAATGAGACCATAAGGATGGAGAGCTCTCATTGAAAGAATTAGTATCCTTATAAGAAGAGACCCCAGGAAGCTCACTCACTCTCTCTGAGCGCACACTCTGAGGACCTGTGAGAAAGCAGTAGTCACAAGCCAGGAAGACAGCCTTCACCAGAAACTGAATTTGCTGGCACTGATCAAGCCTCCAGATCTGTGAGGAATAAATGTCTATTGTTTAAGCCATCCACATCATGGTATTTTGTTAAGGCAGCCCTAGCAAACTCATACACTATGTACACATGACCTATAAGAGTGGCTAATTATTCATTTAGAATAAGAAAGTATAATAACCAAAAACATGACACAGTCAGCTGTGTTCCTTGGTGCTTGGAGCCAAGAACCAAAACCAGGGTGGCTTGATAAAGAGGACATTTTAATGGTCTGAAATATCCTTCTCACCATAGGCACCCCCTCAATGATGGAACCAAATCATTCACTTTTACAAGTTAAGTTTTCTTTCTTCAGGCACTGCCAATTCTGGTAGAATCCCTTGCCACAAGGGATGCAGAATAGCTCCCCAAAAGCTATTCTGATAGAATTGGCAGTGCCTGAAGAAAGACTATCTTTGGGCTTCAGCAGCACAAGACCACGTCAGCAACTTGAGAGGGGCACGAGCTTTCTTTAGATACGTTAATAAATCAAAAGCCTAAGTGATAGGCTTTGTCAGTGACTTTTCATATCTTGGCCATGATTAATTTTGTGTTTAGACAAAATCACTCTCAGAGGGCAAAGCATTTTCTTTACTTTCAAGTCTTTAAGGGGTGTTTTACTTCAGCATCCAAGGACTTCAAACAGATTCCAGGGCTCAGACTGTAACCACTGTTCACTCTATTTTGCCAAAAGCACATTACAGCTTATTAAGTAGCTGTTTATAAAATATCATATCTGTTCTGTACAACACAACCCCTCCGAAAGAAGTTACACCTTTTCCTCAAAAATCGTGAAACTGAGTCCCAGTAAGCGGTAAAGCCTGGAACAGCACTTTTTTGTTTTACTGCTTCACATATTATGAATAAATAAATGAAGTATTCCAAAACTCCTTGAAATAAAATCTATGTGGTTATTTTTAATCCATGACAATTATCTTTTATAATTAATGTTTTAAAACCTATACAGGTACTATTTCAGCTTAACATTTTTATATCACTAGCAGTCAGTAATCAAGATACTTTCCTTGTGTTGGTTTTTGAGGGTTTTTTAATTATAAAATTTTTTCAAAAAGAAAAAGCTAGAATTTAAGAAATAAATTTTATAAGATGCTTTAAAAAGATCTAAGCAGTTCTAGATAAGAGGTACTGACAAAGTTCTATCTTTTGATATTAAAAAGTATTTGTTAATATCTAATTAACTGTTGTATTATTTTAAAATTTTCACTAAGGTATATAATTATCTCCCTTTAGCTTATTCTTTAAGTCAAAGACTCCTTTTTTCTTATTTGAACCTCAAAGGAAATGGTAAGGAGCAAAAGGTAATAGAGAGGTTACTAGGAAGTGAAGCAGGGGTATGAGCAGGTCAAATTACTAATAATGCCTAACTCCCTCACTCCCATTTACCCAACAACAGTTGCTCCATTTATATACGCTCATATTTTCACAGATAGCAGTGCTCCTTTAGGCTTTTTTCTTCAAATAAAATATTTATATCTGATGCAATCAAAAGAGTCGTTAAAGAGTATAGATCTATTACCTTGTACCTGAGAGGTACATCCATCCATCTTCAATTGTTCACCAGTCTTTCCAGCCTTTTCTATTGTGTTTAATTAAAAAGAGCAAGAACCTTATTTTCCTCATATTTTGATGCAGCATCTGATATTAGGATGCTAAATTACTATTTGAGGGTCAATATACAGTAAATTTATTAGCTCATTGCCAATGCCATAGAAAGTATAAAATATAAATAAATTTGAGCTAAGTTTTCAGAATAAATTTATAATTTTAAAAATTCAGTTTGTCATCAAAACAGTGACTAGCAGCAAGTCATAACAATTCTGAGACATATCTAAATACTCACTACAGTCTCTTTCATATCTGTATTTCTGATTTCATCTACGAGTATTTATTTAACAGTGAATGGGATCAAGGATCTAGGCAGGGAAGCAAATAGAAAACAATCTGCTGTTTGCTTTTCATCTGAACTTGAAACTAACCTCTACAATTCATTACTTGGAAATAAAGTTCATTGTTTTATGCAGTAACTCTTTTAGGCCAAAATACTTGGAAAATTCTCTCTTTTAAGGATTACATGGCATAGTTAGGTTATGTATCTCTACTGCTGAAAGATAAATAAAATAAAAATAAATACTCTTGATTTTCTCACTGACTCCCTTTGGACCATAATGCAATGTTACTGGAACAAGCTACTCTTATTGTAAATGAAATGCTTTCTAATTGTTTTTTTTTTTTTTTTTTTTTAAGCTACCAAGGAGGTAAATTAAGCATTTTTTCTGGGCAATCTATTTAGTTTTAACTTTACTGATTTTAGCCACTGCATAAACTCTTCCTTTTACTCAGACTATCCATTCCTTTGTTTCACTTACTTTTTAAGTCCTAATTCAGATAGGTACTCCTTTGTGGAGCCTTCCCTGTGGATCCAGACAAGATTAATCAAACACATCTGTGTGCTCACACTGAGCTTTGGATAAGCCTCCATAATTCAATACCATTTATAAGTACCCAGTATGTTGGGCACCAATTAACTGTATTTTTTTCCAAACCTTTTTTTACCCTCACATTACTGTGAGCCTGTCCAGACAAAGAACCTTAAAATGCATTTTTATCCACTCAGTACCAATCACAGAGGTTGGCAGATAATAGGTTTTAAACAAATGTTCATATTTTAATTAAAAGTATACATTTTATTAACAGAAATATCCATGTAACTGTATTTGACTAAAATATAAAAACTATAATTTGATCACCATCTCCAAGTTTTATTATTCTAATGCAAAATTTGATTCTTAACCTTACTCTACAGTTGAAATTGATATAAATAATTCCTTAGCATCAATATGTTTTCCACGTCTCGTCTCATTCCTGACTTTTTCTTTTCATTTTACAAGGAAAAATCAATCACTGAAATAATTTTATCTCTAAATCAGGAGAGTTATTCTTTGAATGCTTTATTATGTTGGAGTCAAACAGAACTGCGTTCAAATCTCAGCCCAGTTACTTACTTTACTAGCCATATGATCTTGCTCAGTTTTTTCATTTACAGAATGGAAATAATAAATAAATCTGTTTCCTAGAGCTATTGCAAAGAGTAAGTTACATAACATATTTTAAGCACTGGCACATACTAAACATTCAGGAGACAGGCAGCTGCTGTCTCTGCAATACAGACTTAGCCCTGACCCAGCGATGATTATGGTTTTCCTTTAGACCACCAGTACTCAGACAGGTAAGTTTAACAACGAACAAAAAAACTACTTGTGTAACTCAGAAATGCAACTGATATTTAACACCTCATTCTGAGACTTTTCTGTTGGTGCAAGGACAGGGGAGATATGGTATAGGTAACACAGAATTAGAAAACTACCCCCTGATAACTTTGCTATTATTCTTTTCAAAATTAAATTTATTAACCTTGTTTTCATTCCCAAATCCACTTATCAACAGCCAAAATGTTGCATTTGTTAAAATGCCAAATTCAAATTTTCTATTTTCATCACAATAGAGATTTTATTCAACAAAATATTTGTCTATGCAGCCAGTTCTCTTATCAACAAATTCTTAATTAAAATAATGTATTATTTTAAAATTTTGATAAAGACTGAGATCTAGAAAATACATTTTCTCTCTAAAATATATTCCTAATTTGGAGTTTATTAGTTTTTAAAAATGAGAAAGACATTTCCCTCGTCATCACTGTCACTGTATGAGGAGAATTTTTAATGTTATCACTATGGTCGGATGTGCCCAGGGCTCAAAGCTGCTCTTCTACTGTGTCAGAAAGGTCTCAATCCTGTCTGCTGGTAAAAGTTTCTATGTTTTACTGTTGTTCAGCTTGGCTATTTAGCTCAGATTTTATTTCAGCCTCTAGGTGTGAAATAAAAATACTACAGTAGCCAGATTCACTCATTAAAAATATAATAACAATTGTGTCACAGCTTATATTTAAATCTCTTATCCACCTTGAATTTATTTTTGTGTATGGTGTAAGTTGGTGCTCGAGTTTCATTTTTTTGCATGTAGCTGTCCAGTTCTGCCAACACCACTTGTTGAAGAGGCTATTTTTACTCCATTTTGTGTTGCTGCCCTCTTTCTCGAATATTAATTGACTGTAGAGACTTGGGTTTATTTCTGGGCTCTGTTCTGTTCCATTAGTCTATGTGTCTGTTTTTATGCCAGCACCAGACTGCTTTGATTATAGTGGCTTTGTAATACAGTTTGGTATCAGGTATTGTGATCCCTCCTACTTTGCTTTTCTTTGTCAAAATTGCTGAGGCTATTCGGGGTCGTTTATGGTTCCATATAAATTTTTGAAGTGTTTGTTCTATGTCTGTGAAATATGCCATTGGTAATTTAATAGGTATTGCATTGAATTTGTAAATTGCTTTGGGTAGTATGGACATTTTGATGATATTAATTCTTCCGATCCATGAACACCGTATATGTTTCCATTTGTTTGTGTCTTCCTTGATTTCTTTCTTCAGTGTTGTGTAGTTTTCTGCATACGGGTCTTTTACCTCCTTGGTTAGGTTTATTCCTAGGTATTTTATTTTTCTTTTTGCTATATTGAATGGAATTTTTTTCTTGATTTCTGCTTCTGCTGTTTCATTGTTGGTATACAAAAATGCCTTTGCTTTCTGGATATTGGCTTTATACGCGGCTGTTTGGCCAAATTCATTTATTAGGTCGAGCAGGTTTCTGGGTCGAGCAGGTTTCTGGCCAAGAAATATAACCAAAGACACTGAAATTGAGAACAGGCTGACAGTCACCAGAAGGGGGAGGGGAGGGAATTTCAGGGGAAAAGGGGAAAGGTTTAGAGCAACAAGTATAAAGGACACATGGACAAAAACTAGGGGGGATGGAAATGGGAGGGAGATGGGGAGGGCTGGGGTGGTGGTCTGGGATGGGCGTAAAAGACAGAAAACTATATAAGAACAACAATTAAAATAAAATTAAAAAGAAAAATATATATATATATAAAACAATTGAAGGTCTACTATATGCGAGGCACTGTTTTAGGCATATCCCTACTCTCATAAAATTTATTCTAGCAGAGGAGAACAAAAATTAAATAAGTAAACATACTAATATGTTTTGTATTAGAGAATGATGCTTCTGTGAAGAAAAATGGAGTAAGTTAAGGGGGATAAAGAGTCACAGGAGGGATGCTGCAATTATTTGTAATATATTCAGGGAAGGCTTCTTCTCTCCAATAAGTTATTTGAGCAGAGACCTAGCAGAGGGGAAAGTAGCAATCCATGTGGATATGAAGGGACGAAGCATTCTAGGAGAGGAAAGAGAAAATGCAAAGGCCATGAAGCAGGAGCATGTTTGCAGTATTCCAGGAAAAGCAAGCTGACTTCCCTGGTAAGAGAAGAGTGAGCAGAGGAAGGTGGGGGTGTGGAAGGTAACAGATAAAGTTAAACAGGCAGCATGGGGTTCTATCATGTATGATCTCATAGGCTGGTGGGTCTTACTTTGGGTCTTACATTGAACTATAAGGGAAGCCCTCAGAGTATACTAAGCAGAGAAATAACATAATCTGAATTATGTTTAAAAATTATGACTATTGTGTGAAAAATAAACTACAGAGAACAAAGATAGAAGCAGGGAGACTAAAGGCACAGATGGCAGACTCATGTCAAATGTAAATGATTAGCTACAGGAGAAATAAAACTTCCTGGACTTAATTAATGAACACGGTGACCCTGACCCTCTATTCCCTGTGACAAGACTGTAAAAGATGTTAGCACCTGTTACATGTCAAACACAACAAAACTGTTTGCCAACAAATTAGTCAGACCTCAGGAAAAATATAGTTGCTTGCATAGTAAATGACATTTCATTTACAAAAGTCTTTCCATAACGTACATTAATCCTTAAAGCTTTAGATGTGTATCCCCGAATCTGTCAGATTCATAAAAGTCAAAACTACAAAGATAGGAATGATTTATTCCACTTTCAGGAATAGCAGACTAGAACCAACTCTCCCACTAAGGATTAACTAGAAAAACTAGACAAAAGAATAATTAAAAACAAAAATTAGAAAATATCTGTTTGAAGGTATGGGAGTAATATCATGTAGGATCTCACAGGCTACATTAAGGCCTAACAACAAAGTAATGATTTATAGTTCAGGATTCAGAAGCAGCCCTTCGGAGTAAACTCAGTCTTTGGAGGTATTCCTGACTTCTTCCTTAACAAAAGTAAATATTCAAATGGCCAATTAAAAAAAAGTAAAGGTAATCCATTTTATTAGCAATTAAGAAAATAAATATTAAAACCACAATAAAAAATAAATAAAAATAAAAAGTAAAACCACACTAAAATACCACTGGACACTCACCACAATGGCTGAAACTAAAAAGATATTATCAGGTTCTGCTATTGATGTGAAATAATCACAACTTTTATATACTGTTTGTGTGTGTAAACTGTACAACTACTTTAAAATTAAGCATATATGTAATATACATGTATACACACACACACACACACACACACACACACACACACACACTAGGTTGGTAAAAAAAAGTCCATATGGGTTTTTTTTCATAAAATAAAAGACACATTTTTCATTTTCACCAATAATTTACTTCATTGATTTAGATATTTTGAGTATGTCAGCTAACTCCCATGTGTTATAACACTGATTGATATCAATGTATTGATTTAATTGCTATCAACTTCAGCTGGTCTACCCAACCATGGAGCACGGTCCAGTGAGAAATCTCCAGTACAGAACTCCACAAACTACTTTTGACATGTTCCATCAGTCTCAGCACATTCTCCATACACTGCACAAATCTTTTTTTGTGTTTCAGTTGTGTTTTTACCTTTATTGAAATAATAAAGCATAATATGCCAAAAACATTACATATTTTCTTCCATCTTCAACATTAAAATGGCTATCCAAAAATTCACCAATTTGGTAAGTTTTTTAATGCATGCTGATATAATAGCTGTCACAATATAATCTAAGAAAATTGTTTTGAACGAAGTTAAATACAACTGAGCACTACTAGAGCCATCTTACAGAAAAAAAGAAATAGGCTTTTTGGCCAACCCAGTGTGTGTGTGTGTGTGTGTGTGTGTGTGTGTGTGTGTGTGTGTTACTCTAATAGATTGTAAAAATGACCCAAATTCTTCACCTTTTTCTAAAGATATTACCTCTGAAATGACTCAGTAGCACCTTCCATCAATAATTAAAATCTATTTCCCTATTCCTTGAATCTGGCCTTTATTTTGCTAGCACTTTCTAAAATTTTTTTAACTTTACTGCTATTGTTGACACTATTACAGATGTCCCCAGGTGAATAAGCCTACGCTACCCTGTGAAATGATAAGAAACACAAAGCCCAGTCACCCAGTGCCACAGTGAATAAAGCCATCCTAGGCCAGCCTGCCCCCAGGAGACTGCTAACACAATGACCAAACTCAGCTGAGATCAAGGCGCCCAGTCACTAAACTACCTTGCCCACTCACAGACTCATGAAGAAAAATAAATGGTTACTGTTTTAAACCACTGAATTTTGGAGTAGTTTGTTACACAGCAACAGCTAACTGATGGTACCAGAAGCAAGGTACTGCCATCATTTAAAAAAATAAAATATGTGGTATTGGCTTTGGAACCAACCAATGGCCTAAGACTTGGAAAATGGTGAGCAAACTATTAGCAAAAGTTGGAAAATGGTAAGACAATTTTCATTAGAGGCTGAAAAAATAGGGACCATGTTCTGTAGTAACAAAACAAATGGCGAAATTATGCTAAGATAACTCAGAAGATGAACAAATTATTTAATAAACATTTGGATTTGCTTGAGACTTCTAAACAAATATTGAAAGTCAGTTAGTTGTTCCTTCCTATCTATGATAAGATAATATGGCAAAAAAGAGATAAACTAAAGAAAAAAACCTGATTAGTTTATAAGCAAAATTTGGAAGGAATTAAGAAGGGCCACGACTTGTTGAATTGGAATATACAACTCTTCTCCTCTCCAGCCTTTCAGCTGGCAAAACATTGTCCAAATACAAAAAAGTCTGAGACTACAGACCAAATCAAGGCAGCAGATGGAAACCCTTTGCTAATGCCTCTAAAAGAATCATGGAGGGGCCTGCTAGAACTTCTCAATTAAATAAAAGGCCTTCTATCGTCTTAAAGAAGTTGTCTCACAGCAGTCTGACACATCCAAAGTAAGTCTAGAGAAAGAGGAACAACTAAAAATTGATTTACATGTAGTTTTTGTCATAAAGTAATACCCAGCAATTCCACTCTCAGGTGGATTCCCAATAGGAATGGTGATCACATGTAATGAGAGGCATGTACAAGAATGTATTCATATTAGTTAAAAACTAGAAACAATCCCAATGCCTATCAACATTATAATGAATAAAATAAAATGTGGTCTTTTATATAATAAAATACTATGAAGCAATAAAAATGAACAAACTACAGCTATACATAACAAGAATGAATACAACAAACATAATTTTGAAGAAGCCAGAAAGATAAGAACATAATCAATATGATTCCTTTTAAAATAAGGTGAAAACAAAAGTCAAAACTAAACTATGGTGTTTAAAAATGTAAGACTCAGGGTAAAAAAATAAGGAAAATCAAGAAAATATTATCATAGAAAGTAGGAGTTATTTAGAAGAGGCCAAGGAGACTTCTGTCATTCTGGTAATACTTTATATCTTGGGCTGAGTGGTAGTTACACAGATATTAGCTTTGTGATTAACCGCACATCTGTGTTTTCTGCACTTTTCTGTATACACATAACTTAGCGTGTGCAAGAGATATGAATAAGTGAGGCCACAAGTCAGACGTGGTAGCCAAAGAACTAAACATGTCCAGGTTCATAAGCATTTTAGAATAGAACTATTTCTTTAAAATGATATGCTCTGCTGAGATTTTATTCAATGCGTGTAATTAAAGCAACACTGATTTATTCTGTCAGCCTATTTAAGACTAAGAGAAAAAAGGATTCCCTGTATTTGCTTAATCATTCAATAAAATCTAGCAAGTAATACATTATGAGATGAAATGCTACTGTCTCTCATCAGGAACAACATTCAGTTTCAATAATAGTTTAAGATGTGTGTCCAAAAGCAATTCAAAAAGTCCTGATAAAATATTATTCCCCTATCATTTATCTAGCTGCTCTTCAGAAGTAAAAATTTTACTGTGATGGGAAACATCTGAGTAGAACTGCCTCATAGCCCCACTACAGCTAAAAGCCCAAGACCTAGTCCCTTTCTGCCAGAGAAACACCAAAGCTGAGCACCAAAGCACATTTTGAAAGATTATAAATCAGACAAAAATAAAAGTTTAAAATATAAGCTAAAATGTTGAGATTTGTGGCATACCTAATTCTCCAAATATAGACACAATATCTTGTATCCCACACACCTCTCTTAGAATATGAATTTAACACTTCTCCTATAGAGAGGTGGAGTCACTATCCTTCCCCTTGAACATGGCAGACCTTTGTGATTGCTTCATCTAGTAGAAGACAACAGAATTATGCCATGTGCCTTCTGAGGCTGGGTCATAAAACCGTCATGCACTTCTGCCTTAGGATGCTCACTCTTAGAGTTTAGCTTCCATTGGAATTGGAACTAGGTAGAGACTGTTAGTTATCAGGAGTGTCCAACATTTGGCATCTCTGGGCCACAATGGAAGAAGAGGAGTTATCTGGGGCCACACATTAAATACACAAACACTAATGAAAACTGATGAGCAATAAAAAGGTCCGGCATAATTTTCATGATATCGGCCACTACAGGTAAGTAAATAGGTCCTCACATAATAATTCTAAATATGCAGCAGCCCTTTCTATAATTTTTTAAAATCATCTAAGCAGGTCCCAAGTTTGTGATCACTAATATAGAAAATGTACCTAAGTAATAAAACTTAGTAATGTTTTAAGTAAATTTATGATTTTGTGTTGGGCTGCATTCATAGCCATCCTGGGCCGAATGCGGCCCATGGCCTGCGGGTTAAAGACTAAAAGGCGCTGAGGTTAGGGTTAATGATGAAGTTTTAAAAGAAAATGAGGCAGTGTGATTGGAAGCTGCAGCAAAGGGGATCCTTGTTTTATTTTGGAAGAATGTTTGGAAACACTGATACTGGCAGAACAATTTTAAATAGAAAATGTTCCTAATAAAATGATTGACTGAAAGTGCCACTGGGCTTCTTCTGGCTGTGCAAGATAACATATGAGAGGAAAGAGATGAGCTAAAGAATGAGCTGTCAAATCTAAAGAAGCAAGGACTTGCTGGGTTAAGCAATAAAACAATGTGAAGTAACAAGAACATCCAGATGACAAAATGATTCTCAAATAATAAAATGGCTTCCAGGTAAAGCTCAAATCCAGAGAGGGGCTGTAAGAACATATGTTAAGACTTCAGAAAGGTCTAAGACAGAGCTTCACAGAAATGTTCAGATTGGCAAAAGTCTTATAAAGTATATGAGTTTTTAATTGTTACATAAGCAATTACCACAAACTTAGTGGCTTAAAACAACATCCAATTATTATTAGTTCGTGGTTCTGTAGGTCAGAAGTTGAGACAGGAGGCTTAGCTGGCCTCTCTGCTTTGGGACTCACAGGGGTGTGTGTAATCAGGTGTCAGTCAGGCTGGGCTCTTATCTGGAGGCTCTGGGGAAGTGCTGCTTCAAAGCAGGTTGGTGGCAGATTCTCATTCTTACAGCTGATGGTCTGTCTCCTTGCTGTCAACTATGGGCCACTCTCTGCTCCTAGGGGTTGCCCTCAATCTCCCTCACTGATTCCTCTACCTTCAAGCCAGCAGCACATGGAGTCCTTTGCACACTTTGAATCTTTCTGAAATTTTCTTTCGCTATCATCCAGAAAAACATTTTGCTTTTAAAGAGCATAGTTGATTGGGTCAGGCCCACCCAGATAATCTCCATAGATTAAACCCATCTCTTCAAAAGATTACCTATTTAAACAAAAATAATGGTACAATGTGGCATTTATAAAATATGTAAGAAAACTGTATGAAAACAACAAAAGGCCAGGAGAGGAGAAATGGAAATATATTATTATAAAGTTATTATCAGTGCCTGGAACCTGAGGCCAAAGAAAAAATTCACATGTTTTACGTATATTTTAATAGTTAATATTTTCCAGAATATACGAGAAAAATTTAAAACCCACAATGTTTTACATTTAAATATTTACCTCTACCAACAAAAGAATTTGTTATAATTTTACTTTCCTGGCTTTAATGGAAGCAAATTCTTCAATAATATTTTTAAAATTGACTTCTTTGCTTATGTTATTTCCAATTGAGGGAAATGCCATGTTAAATAATTTTCCTTGACCATGTAATGATTGTAATTTTAAATTAGATTGCATTTAATAAAATTTCTTTCACAGGAAACCACTGTGACTGTTATTATTTTTGTTAAAGTTCTCATCACTTATGGATTTGAATAAAACTGCAGTAAGCAAATTTCATGACCTAGATTTAAAGGGTCCAAACTTCATGCTGATTTTATATTACAATTATTGATACTGCATGCTGGTAAAACTGTTACAGATGAAATTTCTACAGGACTTAAACAGTCTAAATAAATATTTAAGAATCAAGTCAGTGACTATTTTTGGTAAATAGATGCATTCCTAAAAATAACTTAGGTTACAAATTACAAATCTGAAGATACTTCATTTAATTTTTCCTATCTTCATTACAAAAGTTAAATTAGGATGATTGTAAACTCTCTAAATTCTATTTTCTATATACTATTCCCATAATAATTAAAACTCTTATCTGGTGATTCATACATTTCTAATTTCTTAATTTTATTTATTATTTTTATGGAATTTATTGGGGTGACACTGGTTAACAAAACCATACAGGTTTCAATCAACCAACTCTATAACACATTACCTGCATACTGCATCTTGCACTCACCACACAATCAAGTCTCTTTTTGCCACCATTTATTCCCCTTTGGCCTTTTCCATCTACCCTGCCCCCCTCAAAGAATCCCCTTTCTCTCTGGCAATCACTATACTGTTGTCTGTTTCTGCTTTTTTTTTCTTCTTTTTTTTCTGCTTAATCTCCTCACCTCTTTCACTGAGCACTCCAAACTCCTTCCCCTCTGACAGCTGATAGTCTGTTCTCTATATCTATGAGTCTGTTTCTATTTTGTTAGTTTATTTTGATCACTAGATTCCACAGACAATGGTAATCATATGCTATTTGTCATTCTCTGATGAGATTATTTCACTTAGCACCATACTCTCCAGGTCAATCCATGCTATCACACAATGAAAGATTTTTCTTATTTTTTTAAGGCTGAGTAGTATCCCATTGGGTAAATGTACTACAGCTTTCTTATCCATCCATCTACTGATGTGTACTTGGGCTGCTTCCAAATTCTGGTTATTGAAAAAACATTGCAGTGAACATAGGGGTGTATATATTCTATTGAATTAGTGTTTCGGGGTTCTTTGGACATATACCCAGAAGTAGAATCTCTGGGCTATAAGGTAGATCCATTTTTAATTTTTTGAGGAAACTCAATACTATTTTCCACAGTGGCTACACCAGTCTGTACGCCCACAAACAGTGCATGAGGGGTCTCTTTTCTCTACATCCTTGGCAATACTTGTTTATTAATTTATTGATGATAGCCACTCTGACAGGTGTGGGATGATATCTCATTGTGGTTTTAATTTGCAGTTCTCTGATGAGTAGTGACATTATCTTTTCATATGTCTATTGGCCATCTGTATGTCCCCTTTGGGAAAGTGTCTCCTCAGATCCTTTGCCTATTTTTCAATTGGATTGTTTGTGTTTTTTGGTGTTGAGTTGTGTAAGTTCTTTATAAATTTTGAATATTAATCCCTTATCAGCTGTATCATTGACGAATATGTTCTCCCATTCGGTGGGTTGCTATTTCATTTTGTTGATGATTCCCTTTGCAAAAACTTTTTAGTTTGATGGAGTCCCATTTGTTTATTTTTCTTTTTGTTTTCCTTGCCCAAGGAGACATATCAAAAAAAAAAAATATTGCTATGAGAAATGTCCAAGATTTTACTGCCCATATTTTCTGCTAGGATTTATATGGTTTTGAGTCTACCATTTAAGTCTTTAACCCACCTTGAATTTATTTTTGTGTATGGTGTAAGATGGTGGGATAGCTTCATTTTTTCATAATCCCACTTCTGGGAATGTATTCTAAGAATCCTGCAACATCAATTCAAAAGAATATATACACCCCTATATCCATAGCAGCATTATTTACAATAGTCAAGATCCAGAAACAGGCCAAGTGCCCATCAGTAGATGAGTTGGATAAAAAAACTGCAGTACACTAACACAATGGGATACTACCTAGCAGTATAAAAGAAGGAATTCTTATCCTTTTCAACATCATGGATGGACCAAGAGATTATTATGCTATGTGAAATAAACCAATCAGAGAAAGGCAAATACCATATGAGCTCACTTATATGTGGAATCTAACGAACAAAATAAGCTGATGAACAAAACAAACATGTACGTGGAAGAGACTGACAACTGTCAGAGAGGAGAGCTGGATAAAAGAAAGTGAAAGGATTATCCAAAGAATACATACGTGTAACCCATAGACACAGACAACAGTGTGGTGATGGCCTGAAGGAAGGGGATGGGAGGGCTGGGTGGAGGTAGAGACAAGAGGGGAATATGGGGACATTTGTAATAGTGTCAACAATAAAAATAAAGTTAAAAATTTTCAAAAAATATATGTATCAAACAAATAAAGAATGCCAATGAGTTTATATTTAAGAATCATTTCTGTCCTAGCTGGTATGGCTCACTCTGTGGATTGACTGTCAGCCTGCAAACCAAAGGGTCACTAGTTCAATTCCCAGTCAGGGCACATGCGTGGGTTGTGGGGTTAGGTCCCCAGTTGGGGCCATGTGACAGGCAACCACACATGATGTTTCTCTACCTCTCTCTCTCCCTCCCTTCCTCTCTCTGTAAAAATAAATAAATGAAATCTTAAAAAAAAAAAAAAGAACAATTTCTCTCTCCTAACAGGATCAAATTCTGAGATTAGAAACTTTCTTAATAAACACATTCTTTAAGGAGTACTTTTAAATTCTAAGAAATGAGAATCTGAAAATTCTGAAGGCATAAATAAGTAAAACATAAGAGAAACACTGCACAAACAATACAAGTTATCAGTTAATACAGTGGAGTAATTTACATGAATTCAACTATAACTCACTTATATGAATTCAACTATACACTTTGAAAATGGAGGTAGAATAATTAAGTAATGGACGCAATTAAGTCCACCATTTTCCTGAATAAGATAAGTTCTGAAGTGTGTGTGAAGTGTGAAATGTGAATCTGCTGTTTCCTCAGTCAGTGCATGCTGAGGCCTCCTGTGTGGCGGGTGATTCTAGTGTTAACAGGCATACATGTACTAAGAATGCTCACTAAAGAAACAGTAAACTGCTCCAACAAAATGCTTAAGAAAAACCACATAGCGGAAATGAACTTACTGGGAAATGTTATGCTGGGATACAATATGGTACTCTCCAAAGGGATTCCCTATCCCTTTCAAGATAGTCTTGTCTCTATGAAATTACCATTTTCCACACTATTAGACCCTAAAACCCATCTCTACATAAGATGAGATTCCACTATGTGTAAAAAAAAAAAAAAAAAAAAAAAAAGCCATCACTCTTTTAGAACATTGATGTGCAAAAAGAAAACTAAGTAGTTTTGTGGGAGAGGCTGGCAGAAATGAGGATTTTCTCACAGGAAAAACTATGTGAGACTAGACTAATAAAGGTAACTTTGAATGTTGATTTGGGCCAAGTTGCTATATAGACTGCTAAATGTTAATGAATTATAGACTAAATCTTAACTATCTAGAAAAATTTTTATATAAGAGCTTCAAAAGTCACCTGAAACTATTAGTAAACCAAAGTTCCCCAAAAGAATATTGGAGGTGCTCTCTGAAAGCAGATGGAGTTTGCCCTCTGTCAACCCACACAAGCAACTGGTGGACAAGTATTGGTCAGGAAATGTCTATCCTTTTAAGCAAGTCACCACTGTTAATAATATGCTGCCAAGTATAAATGTCAAGCACCAAATTCAGTATCATACCAGCAATTAAACAATAGGGGAGAGAGAATTAGGTTAAAAATATTTTAAATTTTGTACTTCTTTTCACTCCTGAGAAAATTGTGTTCCTGAGCCTAACTCACATCCTGGCACTGAGAGAAACTGATGACAATTTGACCCTACACTGAGGTGAACCCACAAGGCAGCTTGAGGCTGGGTGACTGACTGTGGACTCCTGTTCCCCTGTACACTGCTAGGCTGCCCCAAGGGCCAAAGGGTCAACCAATATCTTAGTTGACCTGTTACCAACTTATACTTCACTTGATTATTTTCTAGAAAAATCCAGCATACACTCTATTCTACTACCAGAAATTCTGATTCTTTAGTACTCTAAGCACTTCAACACTTCACCCACTAGAAAATAACAGGAACAATTCTTGGTCCAATCTTCTAGCAAGGTCATTCTCTCACTCCTCACATCTGGGAATCTGAAATACATCACTTACCATTGGGAGAGTCTCATAGCCATCAAAACAAAATGTTTAAGAGCAAGATAAAACAGTAAAGACCGTGAGAACAGGGTTTAGTGGATTAGCCATGAACCTCACTGAAGGCATATGGCAAAGTACTCACTGTAAAAGTATGATTAGCTACTTTATTAAATTGTATCTAATTTTTAGCCCTTCTGGTACAATAAAAAAAGTGACTCATTGCTTATTAATTGCAAGGGTCTGATGAGACAAAGCATAAAAGTACATAAAATAATACCCAGCACATAGTAAGTGGTCAATAAATATTACCTATCATCACTATCTTCCTGACTGTTGGAATACAGCAGTGTCAGGTATAGTGGTTACTGCCTGCGCACTGCAGCTCTCAAGCTACTTGGCTTTGCTGAGCTCCACCCATCCAGCCTGACTAGAATTCAGGAAGAGAAGGTGGCAGTACTTAATGCAGAAGAGACAATGAGGTATCTCAGCCCCCTAAAATTTTATATTATATTATGAAGAAATTAGATGTCCCCTTAGCCTCCAAATGGGTTCTGACCCATATTCACTGACCCAATGCAACTTATAGGTTTATTTCTTAACACAAACAAAATTTTCTTAGGAGAAATATGTATCTTTTTTAAGGAATTATTATTAATTAGGCCCCATTTTTAAAATATATTTAAATTTTTTTCTGTTTCTTAACCTATACAATGTCTTCCCATCTCCAAAGATCACCACTCTTAAGAAACAGCAACCAAAACATATGGGATTAGGTAGTACTTTATTCAGAAAGGGAATGTATATTATCAAAGAGAAGCTTAAAACACACTACAATGTAACAGTGGTCTTATTATTAAACAGTCGTTATCATGCCAACCTAAAATATTGGAGAAGGTGACTATTATGTAACTTTTTCATAAATGAATATACAATATCCACTTGCAAAGGCAAGAAATCTATAAATTATTCTACTTATGTATATACAGCAAAAAGGCTCTGGGTACATGCTCACCATTTTCATATTTTCTTGTACTTCAGTATCAAAAGTCAATATACATACAATCAGCTGAAAAGTAGGAAAAAAATAACCAAATTTAAATGGTGGTAAAAATCTGAGCATTATTAACATGAAGCAGAATAACTTCAGGTTTCTCATTTTAAAATAAGACCATCTTCTAACTAGCAAAATATTTTTATTAGACTATTTCTTCTCTTACTATAGCATTAACAACTAAATAATACTGTCTTCCTCATCTCTGAACAAAAACAGGGTGATTATAGACAGTATGCTCGCCTCAAAGAACTCAATATTTGTAGAGTGTTGGGTCCTGTAGCTGAAAGGTACTGCACACATACTAAATATTACAATTGAGAATAATGATATAAATGAAAGATGGTTTAATATAATAGAAAATTACATTTATAATTGGCACATTGCCATACTGCCCCTGCAGATTTGTCCTGTCTGAGCATATACTCTCTGAAAGGTCACTGTGAGTGAAAAGACAACCCCATAGGGTGTTCGAGTAGCCTACAATACAATACTAGTAATTAAGGATGTGGTACTCTATATCCATTTGGGAATCATTTCTACTAAGAGAAAAGGAACAATGATTTGTTAAAAAAATTATGGCTAAGACAATTCAATCTCAGTTCTAATAGCCTGGTTACAAAACAGAATACTATAACACTGAATAAATTTTTTTAAAGAGTAAACTACTCTATAAGCCACCAAGTCACTACTCAACTACCTTCTAAGACACTATATTCCTAAAATAATCTTCCTGAGCAATTTGTGTTCCTAACACAATGTTTAGTTACAGCATTACAAATTCAAATTCAATTAGTACTAAGTGCCTACTATGTGAGAGTCATTAGAGTAAGCATGTTACAGACATTATATCATTTAATTCTATCAATAGTTCTATGAGGCAAGTATTGTTAGGCATTTTTTTTTTTTTTCAAATTGGGAAATTTTCCATGGAAAGATTCGGATTCTTGACCACAGTCTAAGAATTTAAAATCAGTATTCTCACTTTATATCCAACATTCCCTCCACTGTGTCAAATTAGGGTCTCTCTAACTGTGCTCATAATCAGCTAACAAACCATTCACACTGGGCCCGAATGTTCTCATCACTGAACTTACAGGGCTGAAATACTGCTAAGATCAGTCTTACCCATTCTCTCTCTTAACCTCCCTCACTCTCTAAAATTTACTATTTAAATGAATTTAAAGTATACAATTCAGTGGCCTCCAATTAGTGCCACTATCACCACTAATTCTAGAACATTTTCATTATCCCAAAAAGAAAGTCATAATATTTAAGCTGTCACTCTTCATTCTCCTTCCCCCACCCCACACCCCCAGGGCCCTGGCAACTGCTAACCTGCTTGCTGTTTCTATGGATTCACCTAATCTGGTCATTTATGTAAGTGGAATCATAAAATATGTGAACTTCTGTACCCAGCTTCTTTTATTAAGCAAAATGCTTTTGAGATTCATCTACATCGTACAATGCATCAATACACTTCATTCCTTTTTATAACTCAATAATATTCTATTTTAGTGTATTATGCCACAATTTGTTTATCCACTCACCCACTAATGGATATTTGAGTTGTTTCAACCTTTGGGCTATTGTGACTGGTACTGCTATAAGGTACACATACTTGTATGAGTCCTTATTTTCAATTCTTCTGGGTATATATCTAGCAGTGAAATTACTAAATCAGATAATTCTATGTTTGAAAATTCTAAGGAACTACCAAACTATTTCCCACAGTAGTGGCAGAACCATTTTACATTCCCACCAGCAATGTACGAAGGTCATAATTTCTCCATATCCTCATCAATTCTTATTTTCCTTCTTTTAAAAAAAAAATTACAGCCATCCTAGTGAGTGCGAAGTGATAGCTAATTGTGGTTTCAATTTGCATTTCCCTTATGACTAATCATGTTGACTAGTTGACTAATCATTAGCACACTAATCACATGCTTCATTTTTGAGTAATCATTTTTATGTGCTTCTTGGCCATTTGTATGTCTTCTTTAAGGAATGGTCTATCCAAGTCCTCTGCCCATTACGTATTTGAGTTGTCTTTCTGTTGTTGAATTGTGGTTCTTTACATATTTTAGATACAAATCCCTTATCATATATATGATTTACAAATATTTTCTCCCCTCCTAAGTAGCTCTGTGTTTGGGCCCTTTAAGAGGAACTGCCAGGAAGTCCTCAATGCCTGCTGATTTTTATAGTCAGAAGTTATGGTGTCTTCTCTTCCTGCCACTGGAACCATGGGATAGGGGGTCTGGTGTGGGGCTAGGACTCTTCATGCCTTACATATTCCTCCTAAATTTTATCCGCCACATGTGAGTGTGGGACCAGCCCATTCCACATCTCCTCCCCCCTTACCAGTCACAAGGTGGTTTCTTCTTTAATTCCGCAGTTGTAGGACTTCCATCCAGCTTGATTTCTAATGGTTCTGAATGATGGTTATTCCATAGTTTAGTTGTAATTTTGATGTGGTTGTGTGAGGACATGAGCCATGTTCACCTACACCACCATCTTGAATGGAAGTCTAAGCATAAACTCTTTTGTGTGCACACAACTGTAAACCTACTTTGCCCACCCCTGTATGCATTCACTGCTAGAACATAAGCTCTATGATGGAAAATAAAACCTGTCTATATCATTAATACCTTGTCTCGTAGTTCATGCATAGTTAATGATTAAAAAATATTTCTTGAATTGCATTCAAACTATTTAAAAAGTTACTGCTTGCTTACTTTATTGAACTCACTAGCATTTTATTTTCAAATGTCCAATTCATTAACATTTTTATTTTAAAATACTTAAACCATTCATTTACATTATTATCATTTCTAATCCACAAAAATACAGCAAACAAAATTTAAAAGTACTTCTAAACATTTTCTATTTCAGGAGTTCTATAATTACTAATTTTCTCTGAACTTCAAAAATTTAAAAAGTTCAGAAGCTAGGAAAGACAGGAGAGGGTGGTATTATTTATTTCCCTACTTTGGAATTCTACAAAAAACAACTTAGGATAATTTTAGCAAAAAGATTATTTTAAAACTCTGAAATGCATAAACTTTCTAGAGTAATTTTTTAAAAGAATTTTTCTCCTTCTGGTCTCTTTTTTCATTTTCCCCACACAAGCATTAAATTCTATCTCATTCTAATTGTGTACTGATATTTTGTTTTTACCCATCGAAGTTAGTGTCTAAAGCAATATTTTTGTTACCTCATAAAGTCTTATCATGTATCAATGCAGACTTTCTATGAGGCAGCCTGAAATATGGAGAAAAGCTATGCACACGCACACACACTCAAATACACGCAAGGGGATTCGGGTCATTCTGTGATATTAAAGAGCTATACAATATGATTTCAGCACTTCAGTATACTTGAATACAATAAAATCTTTTAGAAAGTCATATATATCACAAATCTAAAAAAAGATACACTACATTGAGAAATGACATTTTTGTACTTCACTTATTTAGAAAACATAACACCTTGAAGCATACTATCATTGAAAAACAGATCACAATGGGAAAGAAAACAAAATAAAATTAAGAATTAGAAAAACAGAGCCACAAACTCTTAGGAATATTTAAATATATCTGATTCTAAAGAATCAGGCTTTGTTTTCAAAGTATCTGGGTGATTATCTAACAAGAAAGTGCTGTTTCTACTTTTTCTAACTGCTAGAATATTTGATCAGATTGCTTCTGCATGTTCTATAATATAGTGAGAACATTTAACAAAAGGTTTTTTAATTTATACATTAATGGAATAAAAAAGTATAAAAAAGAGGGCTCTACAATATTATAAGCTTTTAACTGGTCCCCTAAAATTTTCCCAATTAATTAACTAGTTATTAAAGAACCTATTTTTGAGCATTAATGTTACACCTTTCTCCAGAGGATATTAAGTCCTTTGAACATAACCTTTGAATTTCTGTGTGTGTTCCCAAAATGACCATGGAAAATCATTTATCAAAATGACTATGGAAGCCATTTATCAACCTAAATCCTGATACCCTTTCACCCAATAATTATACTTCTGATGAATAACCTTTACACAAAGGAGGCTTCATTCATTCATCATCCATTCATTCATCTATCCATGTTTATTGAGCACCTATGACTTATACAAAGATGTTTATTATAATATAAGTACTGAAAAACATTAATAATAGAGGAATTTGTTAAAATTATTGTATGTTACAGGCAAAATATGATGCAGTCATTTAAAATATATTCACGATCAGTTTGAAGTAATATGAAAAAGGTTTGTTATAGAATTAAGTGAAAAAAGCAGCATATAAAATCAAGGAAGTCACATGATCAGTCTCTCAAAAGAAAATATGCATAAACACTAAAAAAGACACAATAGATTGGCCACATCTTGGTGATAAATCTGAGTTTTCTTTTCACATTTATATAATTTCAAGTTTTCTATAATAAACATATAGAACTCAGATAGTAAAAAATAAATTAAGTTAAAAATTCAATAAATTCAAAAATTAGTCAATATTCACTAATTATTTCATTTAAGAAGAAAAATCACTAACCTTTCTTAATATTTTTCTGACCATGAAAAAAACCACCCCAAATGATACAAATGAAAGTATCTCAACACAGAAGTGCTAGAGACAAAGCTTGTTTCATAATATTTCTGAACAAAATCAATTAGTAAAAAGCCCAAGACGCTATAGAATGTCTCTTCAGATCACAAGACAGCATATTGTAAAAAAGGAATAATTACTACTTATCAAAAAGGAAAAAAATTTGATTGATGAATGAGCTATCTCTTCATAACCACATCTAGTATTGAACAGTTATAATAAAAACTTCAGTTCTTTCTCTTAGGCCAAAACCAAACATCACTATTTAAAAAATCACTTAATAGATCCACAGGAAAGAAACAACTGGAAAGTCATAAACAGTGCCGTGGGTACTGGAATTACACTCGGTTTTAATTGATTTTTTCTTTGTTTTCCAAAATGTCAATTATAAATATGTACAGCTATTATAATAAAGGAAAATAAACTTAAATTACTAAGGGACTATGCTAAAATATATTCACTAAATGGCTGTTAATAACAACACAGTATTTGTAAAATGCACACCTGTTCTTAAGAGTAGCTCAGAAAAATTAAAGGTCCTTCAAAATCAGGCACCAGAAACATTACCTTCAAGGGGAACTAAATACCTTAAATTTCTAATGCAAGAGTGCATGATCTGAACAGCATATGTATTTTTTTTCTTACTGAGAAATCTGTCATAAGTAGATCAAAGGATATTTTTTCTTCTTAATAATATAGCCTATCTCTTTGTTCATAATACATTAACATCAATGTCACACAGCCCTTACAGTGTGGTATATTAATAAACGCAGCTTCTATTGAACAGAGATAACATACAACTTTACTTACTATAAAAAGTGTATATTAGTGTCTCTTATTGACTTAAAGTGTAAAATTGTTTCAACTTAATCAAATAAAGAAAAATAAAAATAGAATCCATATAACCATAATTTTATGCAGAAAAATAAAACACTGCATTTTTTAACAATTTTAACACTCTGAAACATATTACAGGATCAAGCGCTAAATTATTAAATAAGCAAAATAATACAGTATCCTAGCAATAAGTATAGCACAGGACTCTGAAATAAAATTGCCTAGTTTCAAATCCTAGTTCTGTCATTTATTAGCTGTATAACATAAGAAAATAACCTCTATGTGTTTCCATTTCTCCATCTATCTATAAAGAATAATAAATATTTATACCTGACAAAGATGTTTTCAATATTAAAGGAGGTAATACCATACCTGGTACAAAACAAGCACTAAAACAAGCTTCCCTCCACTCGTCTTTCTCACTATACATAGAATTTGTCATAAAATTTTGAAAATAAAAATAAAGAATTTATCTCAAAAACACAGTCTTAAAATTCCTAACTTCATTTGAAATCATAATTACCCATTCATAAAGTACTTTCTGCAAGCTGAGCATAATCTAGACAAACATTAAATAAATGAAAGTTCTTGTGTTAAGTGATTTCACCCACTTGAAGAAAAAAACAGTGAAACACAGAACTTTCTTCAATAATGTACAAAAGAATTTAGAATAACTTATTAACAAAACATAATTGTCCTAAACAGCAAATTTTCTGGGGAAAATGCAGTAAAACAAGATTAATACCAAAATTTAAATATTGTAGTGTTTTTAGGATATTCAAAGTTGAAGTTTTGCTGTCATTTAAAAAAGGGGGAAATGGGACAACTGTAATAGCATAATCAATAAAATACATTAAAAAAACAAAATTACCAACATTTGTTACGTATAAACATACTATTATTTTCTGTAAGTAAAGAAACATCAACTGTCTATAATAAGCCTGGAACTACTTACACTATAACCTAGCACAGCCATTCAACTATCTTGGGGATCTTTTTTGTCTATTTTGTCATAAAGAAATTAATAAAAGTGACAGATTGTAACAGAAAAGTCAATAGTGCAGAGGCTTTTAATAAATTTCTTCTTGGCAAATGGTCACATACAAATTAAACGCTGAAATCATGATGATTTCATTTTTTTGTTCTGTACATATCTGATTAATAGGCATTAATTTTGTTGATGGAAAGAAGCAAATTCTATTGTTATATACAGATTAGAAATGTAAACACTTAGCATGTCCCACAGCTACTGACTTCACAAATTATTTTGAATGTTATTTCAAATAACACTGTGGCTGCCAGAGGTGAGGAAAGCAGAGCTCTACTGCCCCCTAATGAAATAAACAAAAACAAAACAAAACAAAAACCCCAGAAAACTCCTTGTGAGATATCTGTGGGACAGGAAAATAATCTTACTTTGCTAACTGCAACAGATAAATACTAAGACAATTAACTAAAAACAACTAGGATATATATCAAATACTGTAGGAAAAACTACAATCACCCAGTTTCCACGATAAAATTAGTAGCAAAACAGGAAAGCCTTGAGACAGAAATGTCCTCAGAGAAAGAAGACCAGCACAACAATGCTATCAAATGTGATAGCAATTAAAGCTGCACTGCAGCCTACACTTGTCATGTGTATGTTGGAAGTATATTAGGAGAGATTCGTAGAAATCACACTTTTCAGTGAATTACAGTAAGTTTTCAGTTCAGCAGCTCAAAAGTAAATACCATCAAAATATTCTCACAAATCTTCACTGACTATAACACTCCAAGAATAATTTTAAAATATGTATATTTTCAAGAAATCTATCTTGTAAAATATACCTTTAAAATAAATTTACCTAATGCTTCCTGTTTTAAACAAGTGCCAATTTCATAAGTATGACAACTTTGTACTTTATGGTACTTTGCATCATAAACTTACCAGTGATTAACTTTTAATCTTCCTTTTAATAACAGCTCTCCCTTCCTTTAACAAAGCTGCTTTTTAAAACATCCTCCATACTCATATTCCTTTTACCTAATAATCCAACCTGTCAAGACTTCCCACATTCTCATTTTCGGAAAAGAGCAAATGTTTAGGGGAAAGTAGTGTGTGGTCCTTAATAAGAGGAGTTACATAACAATTAACATCCGGGAACCAGATATAGTAAAAGTACAAAGAATAGACTACTAGATCATAAAAACAGGGATAATGGGAACAAACAAAAAAGTAAAAATTCCAGGCAGCATGTCACTGAGGAGAACACAGGTGTAGCAGTTAACTGTTCCTTTACAGCTAGGGTACAGCACATCCCTTGGAGGGGGCATGTTTCTGTCCCGGTTGATAATGGTCGTGCAGCCCATCATGTGCATACTGTTTAGGAGATAGAAAAACAGGGACCAAATCCACACAATGCTATAAGGGACATAGGCAATACAGAGAAAGTTTATTTAAATCTACTCACAGAAATGAAAATATCCTTTACATTTGTATGCTGCTGCTCTTTTCCTAAGTGTCTATTTATTAATGAAAACACTTGTTTTCTCTGCAAGTTATAAGGGTGATCAAATGTCCATCCAAAATTCAGAAAAGCAACACAGAAAATATAAAACCTATATATACTCAAACCTATATCTCAAATGAGTTGGATCTCATATCTGCATAGATTTCCTGGGTAATATGAATTAAAAGCATAACTCTTTTACTAGAAGCATTATTTACTCTTACTGCCTAAAAATATAACAGAGACATAGAGATATTTTGAAGACATCATGAAAGTTGCTGGGAAACTTAAGCATCCCAAAGTCAAGCACTGCCGAAGTCATGATGCCTAAAGCATATCCAATATATGATCAAAACAGTATTCTTCCAACCTAGAAATTGCCTTTAGGTACTAACACTTAGCATATGGTAGTTAAGAGAAATACAACAGTGAAGGTATATAGCTACTTGGAGAACGAATACATGTATGTATGTATAATATGTGTGTGTGTTTTCACACCCAGAATAGTTCCAGTATATACCAGTGAGTTCCAGATTATTATCTTAACCCTAAAGGAATGCCTTTCCTATCACAGGAGAGAGAGAAAAAAAGGACTTCCAGGCTATCCTTCGCCTCCCAACTTCCAGTAAGAAAAAATATGAAAAAAAGGAAGAATGCAAGGAAAGAAAAAAAGTAAAGATTAATTTCAAATGACAGCTCTGGTTTAAAACAAAGAGATTTATTTACTTATTAGCCCAATAAAGTTTTATTGATGATCATGATGATGGAGATGGTACCAGCTCATCATTTATTGATCATTTACCATAATTTTAGGCAATGAACTAAGCACTTTACATACACTGAGTATTTAATCTTCATAAAAACATGACTTATTACCTGGGAAACTGGTAATATTATACCCATTTACAAAGGAAGAAACAGACATTCATAAAGATTAAGTAACTCGCCCAATGATTCGCTGCTATTAAATTGCAGAGCTTATTTAACATTCCAGTCAGTTTGACTCTTAACCACTAAGTTCATATTATTTTATGGTAAAAATATGTGAAATAATACTTTTGAAACACTGTAATATACTAACAAATTATATTTTAAAAGATTCAACTCAATTTGAGGTCCAAGATGGCAGCAAACTGGGTGAATGTTACACTTATATCCTTCAAGAACCAAACAGAATACAACTAAAATATAGAACAATCAACCTGAATAACCAAATGAAGACTAGCTGAATAGAAGTCTTAAAACGAAGATTTTACAGATGTCACATCGAGACTGGCAGGAAGGTTGGAGACATAAACACAGACTGGCCCCAATTAGCTGCATGGTGGCTGAGATTCCAGGGGGATATCTCAGCTGCAAAGGTTCATCCTGAGGAGTGCAGGGTCTCAAACCCACGCTGGGCTCCCCACCCCAGAGCACCACAGTTGGGAAGAGGCACCCACATTAACACCCAGCTGTAAAACTCAGCAGGGATTCAGTCTGTCAGAGAGAGATGTAAGCCTACTAGAAATGCAGGCACCCTTCTAAAGAGCCAAGCACAAAATCTTGTTCACACTTATTCAGGGCTCCAGTGGAGGAGGGAAAACCGGAATTTAGTCTTCTGAGGAGAGACCAGGGTTTATGGCTCTGGAAAGAGAGCTGAGGGAACAGCCACTAAGACCCTGGTGCTGAGTAACTCTCCGACACTGCAGATGCCATCTTTCTTAGGTGGAGCACTCCCTCCTTATGGCATCAGCCTCGGGGAACACAACAGCCCCACCCTTCAGAGCTTTCCCTGTGCTGAGGAGTCAGATAACTGGGGTGGGGTAGAGAGGTGTGGGCAGACTCAGGAGGTATCAGTGAGTACTATGGCTTTGGGGTGAGGGTCATTTCCCCCTCTCCCCCATGAACCTGACTGGTACGCTAACCCCATACTCCAGCCTCCAGGTGGTTCCACCCTCTTGACTCTTGGTGCCCTGCCCCCCAAGATCTGGGCAATTATCTGGAACAGACTGAATTGTGCAGCCCCAGGGTGGGGGCCACTCCCCCTGCCTTCCCCAAAGCCTGACTGGCACTTGCTTTTCACAGGAGAGCCACTAGCCACACCTTCCTGACATGTGACAGCCTGCCCCTGTTGACCCTGGATTCCTGGCAGATCTTGGAGGGACTGAGTTGTATGGCTCTAGCACAGGGGCAGTTTTTTCCCTCACACACCCAACCATGGCAGAGCCCCGCTTCACACAGCCAAATCTTGGTCTATTTGGGCCTAACGAACACTGCTGTCCTCACCCTGATGACTCCGAGCACCCGCCCACCACCAAGGTCTAGGGGCACCCAGTGAGTGGCAGCTAGACGTAGTATACCCTGGGACATTTGCTGAGTGGGCTCAGACCCAGCAATGGCACCAAGTCAAGTTTGAACCTGTATCAGTCTGGTGAACACTACTTGCTCCTACCTAGTGACCCACTGAGAACCTACCTGACGCAATTCTAGTACTGCTAGAGGCTCTTTTGGTGTCTGACTCTATTAGGCAGCAGGCAGGCTGAGACAGGTAGAGGCAGAATTCAGGGTACCTTGGGACTTTTGCTGACCTATCCCCAGGCCTGGTGCTGGAAAAAGCCAGCCTTCATACACAGCTTGGTCCTTCCCATGTACTCCCAGACAAAACAGAGGCAGCCACAAACTGTGGATCACATTGTAGCTGCAAACAGGTAGCCCAGGCCCAGGCAGCATCAGAAATGAGCCTGCACCAGAGTCCCCCCCAAAAGGCCCCAAACCCGAAACACCAACTGGCCATATTCTGACAATATCAGAGCAGAATCAATTAGCTTCACAAGTGGCATATCCAAAGAGAGATTTCAGCAGGCACCAGACACTGCTGAGGCAAATTCTGCTTCATGTGGTCAGCACCTGCACAGCAGCTTGAACACTGAGGTTGGGGTGGATCCTAACAAGTCAGCAAGTTGGAGGGTTGACCCCCACACACGAATGTGCCAATAGCAATCAAGACTCAATTAAAGCAGAAGGACACACATAACTCACACAAGGGATATTCCTGAAGCACCCAGATCAGGTGATCAAGCAGATGGCATCACTGAGCCCCACATGACGCCTACCACATAAGGCCACTTTGCCAAGACTAGAAGTCATAGCACATCATCCTAATTCAGAGAAACAAACACAAAGAGACAGCCCAAATAGGGAGACAAAGAAACATACCCCAAATGAAAGGACAGGAGGAATCTCCAGAAAAAGAGTTATATGAAATACAGGCAAGTGACTGAACAAGAACATAGTTCAAAAAAAAATTGTTATAAGGAAGCTCAAGGAACTTACTGAGAACTTCAACAAAGAAACAGCAAGCATAAAAACAACATGGAAACCATAAAAGAAGAAACAGTCAAAATGAAGAACACAATATCTGAAATGAAGAATATACTAGAAGAAATAAAAAGTAGGTTCAATGAAGTAGGGGATCAAATCAACAATTTGGAAGACAATGTAGCAGAAAACACCAAATAAGAGCAGCAAAAAGAAAAAAGGATAGTTTAAGGAACCTTTGGGACAACACAAAGCATAACAACATCCACATCATAGAATTACCAGAATGAAAAGAGGAAAAGGGATTGAGAACCTATTGGCAAAAATTATGACTGAAACCTTCCCTACCATGGGGGAAAAAATAACCCACACAAGTCCAAGAAGTACAAAGAGTTCCAAGCAGCATGACCTCAAAGTTACCCACATCAAGACACATAATAATTAAAATGGCAAAGGTAAAGGACAAAAAGAGAATCTTAAAAGCAGCAACAGAAAGACAGTAAGTTGCCTACCAGGGAGCTCCCATAGGCTGGCAGCTGATTTCTCAACAGATACATTTCAGGCTAGAAGGGGTTGGCATGAAATATTCAAGTAATGAAAATCAAATAACTACAACCAACACTACTTTACTAGCAAAGATATCATTTAAAATTGAGGGAGAAATAAAGAGCTTCCCACACAAAGAAAAAAGCTACAAGAATTCATTACCATCAAACCAGTATTACAAGAAATGTTAAAGGGTCTTCTCTAAGAAAAAGGAGAAAAAGAACAAAGGAACATAGTTATAAAGAATTTAAAGTCAGTAAATACATATGCTTCAATAATCACTTTAAATGTAAATGGCTTAAATGCTTTAATCAAAAGACATAGGGAAGCCCTTTCCAGGTGGCTCAGTTGGTTGAAGCACCATCCCCTCTAACAAAAGGTTCTGGGTTCAATCCCTGGTCAGGGCACACACCTAGGTTGTGGGTTTGATCCTTTATATAGGCATGTACAGGAGGCAACTGATTGATGTTTCTCTCTCAGATCAATGTTTTTCTCTCTCTCTTCCTTCCTCTCTCTCTCAAATCATTACATGTATTCCCTGGTGAGGATTAAGAAAAAGAAGACATAGGGTAGCTGAATGAATGAGAAAACATGACATAGATATATGATATCTACAAGAGACCCACCTCAGAACAAAGAATACACACAGACTAAAAGTAAAAAAATGGAAAAAGATATTTCATGCAAATAGAAAGGAAATAAGGCTGGCATAGCAATACTTAGACATATTAGACTTCAAAAAAATCATAACAAGTAACAAAGGACATTACATAATGTTAAAAGGAACAATACAACAAAGGCTATAACCCTTGCAAATATGTATGCACCCAACACAGGAGCACCTAAATATATAAAGAAAATACTGATGGACATAAAGGGAGAGATCAACAATAATATAGTCATAGTAGGGGATGTTAACACATCACTAACATCAACAGACAGATCTTCCAGAAAGAAAATCAACAAGGCAACAGTGATCTCAAATAACACAATTGACCAGATGGATTTAATTGATATCTTCAGAGCATTTCACTCCCAAAGCAGAATATACATTCCTTTCAAGTGCACATGGAATATTTTCTAGGATAGACCAGATGTTAGGACACAAAATAAGTCTCAATAAATTTAAGAAGATTGAAATCATATCAAGCATCTTCTCTGACTATAATGGTATGAACTACAAATCAATCACAAGAAATAAAACGAAAAATGCATAAGGACATGGAGGCTAAATGTTACTAAAAAACGCATGGGTTAACAATGAGATCAAAAGAAGAAAGAAAAAGATACCTTGAAACAAAAGAAAATGAGAACTCAACAACCCCAAATCTATAGGACACAGTGAAAGCAATCCTAAGAGGGAAATTCATAGCATCACAGGTCTATCTCAAGAAAGAAGAGTATCTCAAATAAACAATCTAAATTTACCCTTAAAGGAACTTGAACAAAGAAAACCCAAAATAAGAAGAAGGAATGAAATAATAAAGTAGAGAGCAGAAATAAACAAAATAGAGTCTAAAAAATACAAATGACCAATAAAAACCAAGATCTGGTTCTTAGGAAAGTTAAACAACATTAACAAACTTTTAACCAGATTAACCAAGAGAAAAAGTGAGAGGACCCAAATAAATAAAATAAAAAATAGAAGAGAAGTAACAACTTCTCTTGCATTTCACAGAAATGAAAGGGATTGTAAGAAAATATTATGTCAACTATATGCCAGCAAATTGGACAATTTGCACAAAATGGATAAATTCCTAAAAACATACAATCTTCTAAAACTGAATGAGGAGTAATCAGAAAAGCTGAATAGACCAATTACAACTAATGAGTTTGAAGCAGTAACCAAAGAATGCCCAACATACCAAAGAGGGCTTCAGAGGGGAATTCTACTAAACATCAAAGAAAAACTAACACTTAACTTTCTCAAATTATTCCATAAAGTCAAATGGGAGGGAAGACTCCCAAGCTCATTATATGAGGCCAACATTATCCTCATTCCAAAACCAGAGAAAGATACCATGAAGAAAATTATAGGCCAATATCCCTGACCAACAAAAATGCCAAAATCCTCAACAAAATATTAGCAAACTGGATCCAGCAATACATTAAAAAAATCACACACTATGATTAAGTAGGATTTATTCTAAGGATGCAAAGTTGGTATACTATCTGGAAATTAATAACCATGATATACCACATAAACAAAATTAAGGATAAAAATTACATGATCAAAATAATAGATGCAGATAAAGCATTTGATAAAATCCAGTACCCATTTATGATAAAAACTCTCAGCAAAGTGTGAATAACAGGAACATAATTCAGCATAATAAAGACTATATATGACTAACACACAGCAAACATCATACTCAATGAGCAAAAACTAAAAGCATTTCCCTTAAGATTGGGAAGAAGACAGGGATGTCCATTTTCACCTCTCTTATTCAACATAGTACTGAAAGTCCTGGCCACACTAATCAGACAAGAAGAAGAAATAAAAGGTATCCAAATTAAGAAGGAAGCAGTAAAACTGTCATTGTTTGTAGATGACACAATAATATATATGGAGAACCCTAAAGATTCTACCAAAAAACTACTAGAATTGATAAATAAATTCAATAAAGTAGTAGGATATAAAATAAACACCCTGAAATCAGTTGCATTTACCATATTTCTGGACTATAAGACGCACCCCCCCCAATTTGGGAGGAAAGTGGGGGTGCATCTTATAGTCCGAATGTAGCTTACCTGGCTCACTGGGGGCTAGGGAGGAGGGGCAGCATCCTATGTTATTTATGTTATTAAATATTTTACTACATTTTTTGCTTCAAAATTTTTTTCCTACCTTCCTCCTCTAACACCTAGGTGCATCTTATGGTCCAGTGCATCTTACAGTCCGAAAAATTCAGTATATACACCAATAACTATCAGAAAGGAAAACTATGAAGCAGTGGAACAGTGGAAGAGAATAAAGAACCAAGAAATAAAAACAGACCTTTATAGTCAATTAATATCTCACAAAAGATGCAGAAACCTAAAACAGGGTAAATACAGTCTATTCAATAAGTATTGCTGTGAATACTGGACAGACACATGCAAAAAAATGAAACTAGACTACTTTCTTATATAAAGATAAAACTCAAAATACGTTAAAGAGTTAAATGTTAGACTTGAAACCACAAAAATCCTAGAAGAAAACACAGACAGTGAAATCCTGGACATTTCTCACAGCAATGCATTTTTTTATATATCTCTTCAGGCAAGGGAAACAAAAGGGACTAAATCAAACTAAAACATTTTTGCGCAGCAAATGAAAGCATCAACAACCTGAAAAGACAACCCACTGAATGTGAGAGCAGAGCATAGTCACCGATGATTCATCTGATAAGGGGTTAATATCCAAAATTTATAAAGAACTTATACAACTCAACACCAAAAAAATGACCAATGCAATTAAAATAGAGGCAAAGGACCTGAACAAACACTTCTCCAAAGAGGACCTACAGATGGCCAACAGGCATATGAAAACATGCTCAATGTCACTAGTCATGAAAGAAATGCAAATTAAACCACAATGAGATATCATCACCTCATATCTGTCAGAATGGCTATCATCGATAAATCAACAAACAGGAGTTGGCAAGGATGCGGAAAAAGGGGAACCCTCATGTACCGTTGGTGGGAATGCAGACTGGTGCAGACATGGTGGACATGGTATGGAGTTACCTCAAAAAATTAAAAATGGAACTGCCTTATGACCCAGCAATTCAACATCTGGAAATTTATCCAAAGAACCCCGAAACACTAATTCTAAAGAATATATGCACTCCTATGTTCATTGTAGCATTATTTACAATAGCCAAGATTTGGAAGCAGCCTAAGTGTCCATCAATAGATGAGTGGATAAAAAGCTGTGGTACATTTACACAATGGAATATTACTTGGCAGTAAAAAAGAAGGAAATCTTACCCTTTGCAACAGCATAAATGGACCTGGAGAATCCATGCTAAGTGAAATAAGATAGCCAGAGAAAGACAAGTACCATATGATTTCACTCATATGTGGAATCTAATGAAATGAACAAAATAAACAAACAAAGTAGAAATAGATCCACAGATACAGAGAACAGTCTGACAGCTGTAGAGAGGAAGGGTGTTCGGTAGCTTGGTGAAAAAAGAAGGTGAAGAGATTAAGCAACAACAACAAAAAATCCTCATAGATAAAGACATCAGTATGGTGATTACCAGAGAGAAAAGGGGAAGGAAGTAGCAGAGGGTAAAGAGTAGATAAATGTTAAAGGAACAAGACTTGACTTTGGGGGGGGTAAACACAAAATACAATATACAGATGGTATATTATAGAATTGTATACCTGAAACCTATATAATTTTATTAACCAATGTCACCTCAATAAATTTAATAAATTGTTTTATTTTTAAAAAGGACCCAACTTAACTGCCTACAATTTTCTCAACATGTAACCTGGGCTAAGTGCTGGACCCAGTTCTTTAGGAAGACAGAAATGTGCATGATACAATAAATGGTAAAAGTGCTAACAAAACAGTCAGTATTTCCGACCTTCAATATCCCTCAAATGTTATAAATAATAGCATTTCTTCCATTATTCTCTGATCACATCCAGCCACAGAAATCTCTCCTTCCTCAAAACTTTCTACCTCATTCTCACCTCTACTTTATGTCTTAAAATGAGAAAGTCTCATTTGTTTAGAGAAAAAGTCACTCTCCCTTTCTATTTTAAAAAGATAACTGAAATTTAAAAATATAAAAATAGCTCTCACTGATATATGAAATATGCATTTCTCTGTATGCTACAGTTAGAAAAAGTATTCCTTAAAACTCTTTAACCTTTGATAACACATTCAAGTTTTCTGAAACTAGTATTAAAGAAGAAATCACTTTGTAGTACAAAATTAATCCAAATTCTATTTTGCAAGAGCTGGAATTTAAACATGCACACACACACTACAAAAGCACATACACAACTCAGGTCACCTTAACATAATAGTACTGGCTGAACAACAACAATATCCCTTCTACCATGTGTATTCAGCCTAAACCACAAAATGCTCAGGAATATCCACAAATATCTAAGACATTAAAATCATAATTTTATATAGCTATTACCAATCTTTTCCATTGCAGAATTTAAAAGAGGACATTATGAAATGGTTTTGCAGGAAAGGCACCTTACAAGATAAGCTATTTCTTCAAATAAGTAACAAAGTGATACGTAAATGTGACATCAAAATCTGTCACAAATAAAGATCTGTCCATTTGTTAAGCTTTGTTTAATTTCAACTGAATTGTGTTTAAATTTTCTATACAGAGAACAAAAACCTTTCTAACAATAAAGTACAAGACTTGGTGAAAAAAATACATCCTTTCAATGGGTTGCCATGTCTTACCTTTGAATCCTCATTGCTCACTCCCAGCTGTAACACAGCTTGAGGAGATTTCAGTTTTGCTTGAGCAGAATGAGCCATCTGAAGGTTAAGCTGCCATCCGACCGTCTCTAGCTATAAAAGACAAGTGCAGATTAGGATGAGATGATGCAGAAGGAAGAAAACAGACAAATTTAAGCAAATCTCCACTCAGCAGAAATGAATATGGATAGCCTGGACTTCATGGCGAGTCAGTTCCAGAGCTCCTGTAACCTGCATACTCCGGAAATTCTTCCTTTAGGCTCATACTGGCTTCATGCCATGCCTGTCAAATTCAACTGTAAAACTGGTCTTTAAATACAATCTGTTCTAAAAATAAAAGTTCTAAGATTAAGCAATAAAATACACTAAGAGAGTCAATGGTTTTTAAATAGTACATTACTATTTTAAAATAGTATGTTTTAAAGCCAATGATTTTAAATAGTTATCTATTTTAACTAGTAAATAGTATATATTGATCATAACCACTTTAATAACCTTCCATCATCTTTGAAAACTCCTTGCACTAGGTAGAACACAGATCAGAGGGGTTTTTTAATTTAGAGGGAAACTGAAGTGCCCAGATGGTAAGAGGTTCACACATTTAGACACAGTTAGTGAGACTGGAAAAGAGCCAGGCAAAAGAATTGCTATCTTCTAGTGAGCAGGTGGTATTCGATAGACTGTCGTGCTTTCTAAAGTACTCTAACTTACTATGGTTCCCAATTATGACAGAACTAATTAGAACATTTCCTTTGAATTTGTTAATAAACAGAACAGCAAATTTTAATCACCTAAGGCAAAAATAGTAAAGACAAACTAAAGCAGCATGAATGGGCTCTACTGGACTTTGACAGACTATTGGTTTCACCAACCTCAGAACTATGAATACAAAATTTTAGATTTAATTTTTAGTAAACCTCATGTATCAATAGTTAAGGAAGTATTATGATATGCAATTGTCATGTGCCTCTGACAACATGACCCTAATAATTGATTTAGTAAAACTACCTTAGTTGCATTGGTAAGATGGCAGCCTCACAACAAGTTTTACTTAACCAGAATACTAATTGCTAACTTGAAAGCCTGTTCAACAGTCAGAATCACAACAGTGCCTCAAAGCCAAATTGGAATGAGAGCAATGGAAGTATTATCTATTCGAGAGAGGATGTGCTGAGAAAACAAAGATACAGTTCCGTGATCTCTGGCACTGAACCTTTTAGAAGTTATGGGTGAGATAGGGGAAGGTATTGCAGAAACATAACCTATAATACCACAAGTAAAAAATCAATTCAGTAGTGCATGCTAAGTAATGATTTTTAATGTACTAATCTTTAACACTGATTACAGTAAGCATAGTCTCTAACACCAGCCCACCACTATTTTCAAGTCACATAAAATAAGCCCTACAACAAAACAGGAAAAAAATATGATATCACCACTCTCATATATACAAGCATATATACATGTCACCTAGGAATTTGTATGAACCTATAAGGCACTGTTTTGATCTCATTTAACTGATTCTATTCCTGTCCTGTAAGCACTTAAGATAAATGATGAAGATAAATACTGCTTTAAGTGAATGTAAGCATACTCCCATTGTGGTCAGTCCTTCTCGTACATTAATGTATGCTTAGTCATTGCATAGAGGTGGTGTGGGAGAATTAAGAACTTGAAGCTTGTGCTTTGGTTCATGCTTAAGCAATAGCTCACTAGCTATGCAACCCTGGTTAAGTCGCAAACTTCGAAGCTCTCAATTTCCTCATATGAAATGGAAATAAATCTATCGGATCTACTTTTCTGAGTAGTTGACAATATCAAATAAAAAATGCATATTCAAAGTGTTCTGGAAACTGCAAAGCCTTATAAATATAAGGCATTTGATCACCTCATTTTTTCTATAGTATCTTTTAAATAGAGTAGGCATTTTATACATGGATTGAATTGACATAAAATGAATCAAAGAACATTCACAAAGAAAGGTAATTTTAAAGAGTCATGACTGAAAAGAGTTTGTGGATTGGCTTTCTTTAATCCCATAGCCTTTCTATTGAATTTTGTGTTTTAAAAAATAATTTTCTCAAGACCACATGAAAGATTAATTTAAAAAATAAATAACATTGCTAAGCTCACATGTAGTCATATATACATATGCACACGCACAAAATAATTTACAGAAAATAATTGATATTCAGGTAACTTAAATGAAGAAAAAATAGAGAGAGAATAACTACAGTTATACAAGAATACTTTACAGACACACAGAACAATAAGAAGAACAAAATCTTTTCAGTGAAACCAGGAGACATAACCCACACTACTTGAGATAGCTACTCTTATTACATCCCCATTTTACAGATTAAAAATGTAAAGTGCAAAACACTGAATTGGAGTAAACAGTATATGGAGGTTCCTTATGCTATTATTGCAACTTTTCTCTAAGCTTGAAATTTTACCAAAATCAAAAGTTACAAGAAATTGATTCAAGTAAGAATCAGCAATGGATCCTAAACCTAAGTGGTGAAAATTTGATTTGAAATGCAGAGTCACAAAGTATCTACCCACAATTGTTTTCTAGTTATAAAAGAAAAAAGTAATTATGCAAGGGAGAAAACAAATATTACCTTTACCAAGAGATCAAAATTAAAACCACCAAAAAGTAGCATATGGCTATCACATGACTCTAGGTATGATATCCTGCAAAGACCAAAATATTACTTACATAGCTTCTACCCAAATAACATAACCTAAATTTGATCATAAAGAAACAACAAAAAATAAAAATGGGGAAACATCATATAAAATAAACAGCATGTGTACTTCAAAAATGTCAATGTCCTAAAAGACAAAGAAAAGCTGAGAAAACAAGTACAGCTGACCCTTGAACTACACAGAGGTTAGGGGCACTGACCCCTGAATAGTAAAATCATCTGCATATAACTTTTGAATCCCCCCAAACTTAGCTACTAATAGCCTACTGTTGACCAGAAGCTTTAATGATAACATAAACAGTCAACACATTTCATATGCTATATATATTATATACTATATTCTCAAAAAGAGAAAGCCAGAAAAAGAAAATGTACTAAGAATATCATAAAGAAGAAAAAATACACCTATAGGATTTACTGAAAAAGAACCTACTGACAACATTAAGTACGGACGTACTATCATAGATATCAGCCTTAATGCACCAAGCATCCAATTTGAGAGAAAGCCTGGTGTGCTTTAAGGACAGTAATGATTTGCATCTTTAAGCAAATTTCACTAAGTTTATGAAACCTACACTTATCAGTAGAATCAGACTTTCATCCTAGTTTTTTATTCATTTGAAATAAGAATGGCAAAATGATACAGACTGGCCTGTGCAAATGGAAAAATAAAAATGAGTTACCATTAATAGATATGGAAAAACTCTAAGAACAGTTTCAAGAAGAATGATCCAAAGGGCATTTTATTTTTTTATTGTCAAGTTTGAGATGCCTATCAGACATCCAATGAAATTATCAAGTAGGCAGACCCTAGCTAGAAAAAAATAGCATTGAAACTCTGACGCCCAGATGTGATTGCCAAGGAAGAAGGAAAGAAGGAAAGATGGGTAGAAGAGAGGGAGAGAGGGCGGGAGGAAGAAGGAAAGGAAGGACATTGTTTTCCACTGCTCAAAACAGTTTTTGAACTCTGATACTGATACCTTTTAGTACTTCTGCCATTTTTGTTTCACCCCTTCCACACTGACAAAACATTTCCCTTCGAGGACTTTTTTTATCGGGGAAAGAAAAAAAGTCACTCAGGATGAGATTGGGTGAATAGGGATGGTGGGGCATGGGGGACATCTGCTAAACGCTCAACATGGTGTGGGCAGGTGCACTCATAAATCACCTATCAATGGGCAAAGACACTGAAAGGTGATAACTGGCCAGAAGGAATGTGTATTGTTTTGGGAATGGATTGCAACTCCCACCTTATCTCCTTTTGGGAGCTGCTTCTTGTCCTGTGACGGCTTCTTTCTGCTGGTACGCATTGAAGTAATGCAGTTTAGAGTCACACATAGGACATGTGCCTCCTTTGTCTGGGACCCCTTATAATGAGCCTCAGACTGGAGGACATGCAGTCTCTCTCATGTTGACCTCCTGCCCTCAGTGCACACCCTGTAATCTGAGTAATAATCAGCATGTCCATATCACTAGTCCACCTGGTGGTCTTTTTCTTGGAGGTGGGGGAATAACACTTAAGCAGCTCTCCATTTAGGGGGTTCCTGCACTACATGAAGATATCAATAAATGGAAAGATATACCATGTTCATAAATTTAAAGTCTCAATACTGTTAAGATGTCAATTCTTCCCAAAAGTGATTTACAGATTTAGGACAATCCAATTAAATTCCCCGCAGGCACTTTTTATAGAAATGGACAAGATGATTCTAAAATTTAAATGGAAATGCAAATGACCTAAAAAAGCCAAAGTGATTTTTTTAAAGTTGGAGAAGCTATGCTACCTAACTATAAGATTTATTATAAAGCTAGAGCACTAAAGACAATGTGGCACTGGCAAAAGGATAGCTATACAGGCTCATCAACTGACTTCCGACAAGATGCCAAGGTAAGTGATGCTGGAACTACCAGATACCCATATAAAAACCAAATGAAAAACCCCTACCTAACACCAAACACAAAATGAACTCAAAATGTTTCACAGACCTAAATGTGAGTACTAAAACCATCAAACTTCTAGAAGAAAACACAAAAGAAAATCTTTGTGATCTTGAGATAGGTAAAGATTTTAGATATATCATTAAAATCATGAACCATAAAAAAAATTATAAACTGGACTTCATCAAAACTAAAAATACTTTTCTTCAAAAGTCACCATTAAGAAAAAGGAAATTTCCAGCCAAGGTGGAGGCGTAGGTAAATATACTTCACCTACTCACACTACTACATAAAAAAATTACATTTAAACTACAAAACAAATATCACCCAGAACCGCCAGAAAATTGAGCTGTAAGGAAGTCCAACAACCAAGGATTTAAAGAAGTCACATTCATCCAGATGGGTAGGAGGGGCGGAGACACTGAGAGCAGTGGAGAGGCGTGGAGAGTAGCAGAGCTGTGGGAGTGGCATGCAGGCAGTGGAACCGATGATCCCACATTCACATGTGGCAGAAATAAATTGGGACGAATACCTCGGGAGCAAGGGATCCCAGCCCCAAACCAGAGCACCCAGCAGCCCAGGGATCCAGCACTAAGAAGATAAATACCTATAACTTCTGGCTATAAAAACCAGTGGGTGTTGGGGTGGTAGAAGAAACTGCCAGATTATCAGGAGACTCATAAGGGCCTGCAATGACTTAGGACTTACACAGACCCTCTGCTTCTGGAATTCAGCACCAGAGCAAAGGCTGGGAGGGCACAAATGGCATATGGGGAGAAAGTGAGGTAACTGGAAACAGAGCAACTGCTGGAAGACAGCTTCCTCCCAGGCAAACTTCCATAAGCCAGGCAGCAACACTGTCTGCTCTTTTCGAGCCTTCCCCCCACACAGAGCCACAAAGTAGTGCAACAGGTTGGCCTGCCCTGTCCATCACCTAAGGCTCTGGTCCACACAATTTACAGGTCCACTCTTCTACAATAGGCCGGCCATACTACTAAGACAGGGAGTCAAAGCAACTCTACCTGATACACAGAAACACACACAGGGAGGCTGCCACATTGAGGATATAAAGAAATATGACCCAAATGAAAGAACAGAAGCCCAGAAAAAGAATTAAACAATATGGAGATAACCAACCTATATCAGGATGCTCAAAGAAGTCATTGATATGGGAACAGCATAAAAAAGACTCAGACAGAAATGAAGGTTACATTAAGTGAAATAAAGAGAAATCTATAGTGAATCATCAGTGAATGGGGAGGAAACTGAATATCAAATCAACAATTTGGAACAAAAGGAAGAAAAAAGCTTTTAATCAGAACATCAAGAAGAAAAAAGAATCCCCCCAAAATGAGAATAGTGTAAGGAGCCTTTGGGACAACTTCAAGTCTACCAACAGTCGCATCATGAGGGGGCTGGGAGGAGAAGAGACAGAGCAAGAAACAGAAACCTATTTGAAAAAAATTGATAGAAAACTTCCCTAACTTGGTGAAGGAAATAGACATACAAGTCCAGGAAGCACAGAGAGTCCCAAACAAGATGAATCTAAAGAGGCCCGCTGCAAGAAACATCATACTTAAAATGCCAAAGGTTAAAGACAAAGAGAATCTTAAACGCAGCAAGAGAAAAGCAGTTAGTTACCTACAAGGGAGACCCCATAAGACTATCAGCTGATTTCTCAAAAGAAACTTTACAGGCTAGAAGGGACTGGGCAAGAAGTATTTAAAGCAATGAAAAGTGAGGACCCACAACCTAGATTACTCTATACAGCAAAGCTATCATTTAGACTTGAAGGGCAGATAAATTGCTTCCCAAACAAGGTAAAGCTAAAGGAGTTCATTACCAAGCCATTATTATATGAAATGTTAAAGGGAGTTATTTAAGAAAAAGAAGAGCAGAAATACGAACATTAAAATGGCAACAAATTCACAACTATCAACTGAATCTTAAAAAACAAACAAACAAACAAACAGAACAGGAACAGAATCACAGATATGGAGATCATTTGGAGGGTTATCAGCTGCGAAGGGGAAGGGAGAGAATGGCGGGGAAAGGTGCAGGGAATAAGACGCATAAATTGGTAGGCACAAAACAGACTAGGGGATGTTAAGAATAGTATAGGAAATGGAGAAGTCAAAGAACTTATATGCATGACCCATGGTCATGAACTAAGGTGGAGGGGCGTTGCTGGAAGGAAAGGGGGTACCGAGTAGAGGGAGGCAAAGGGGAAAAAATTGGGACAATTGTAATAGCATAATCAATAAAATATATTTTAAAAAATAAAAAGAAAAGGTAAACCACAAACTGATAAAATATTCACAATACATATACCTGACAAAGGACTTATACCCAAACTACACAGAGTTCTTATCACTCAATAATAAGATAAAGAAATAGGCAAGGATTTGAACAGACAGCTCACAAAAGAAATACACAAATGGCCAGTAAACACATAAAGTGATGTTCAGTATCCTTTTGTTCAATATCCTGACACTCATTAGAATGGCGAAAATTTAAAAGAATGGGAATACCAAGTGGTGGCCAGGGTATAAAGAAATTGCTGGTTAGAATATAAAATAGTATGAACACTTCAGAAAACTGGCAATTTCTTATAAATACACCTACCCTACAACCCTGTCTGTCCATCCCTAAGTATTACCCAATAAAAATTAAAACATATAATTATAGCAAGTATGTACATGAATGTTAACAGATTTATTCAAAACAGCTGCAAACCATTAATGTGAATGGAAACAAGTTGTGGTATATCCTTATGATTAAATACTACCATGGAATAAAAAAAACCCAAACTATTAATACATTCAACAACATGTATGAACCTCAAAATCATACTCAGTGGAAGAAGCCAGGTAGGAAAAGAAGCACACTTGTATGATTCCATTTTTTGTAAAATCCTAGAAGATGCAATCTGTATTGATAGAAAGCAGATCCTGGGACCAAGATTAGGGGAGGAAGGGACTGCCAAGGGGCATGAGGAAACTTTTGAGAGTGATGAAAATGCTATTGTGTTGATTATGGTAGTGATCCCATGGGTATACAACTATCAAAATTCATCAAAGTGTACAATTTAAAAGGACACTAATTATACTAAGTAAATTATAATCTGATATAATTGTTTAAAAGATAGAATATACTAAAGGATGTAACAGAAGAATGTATAGATGCAATAGGAAAACATCTTCATGTGCCTGCTACTTATCACTTTCTTTGTCATCTCTAGTCATTGGTAAGAACAGAAGGCAATAAGCCTCCAAAGACCAAGCCAAACTACCTGCATCCTAGAGAAAGAACCCTCTCTGTGACATCTATAAGTATATAATGACAATGTCAGGATCTCACAGATAACCATCATGCAATATGGCATCCATATTATAGAGATGTGTATATTACCATATATCACATAGTTGCAAATAAATAAACTTCTTTAATCAATACTGGAGTTATCTTGAACCCAGGTGACTGCCTACCGCCACAAAGCATACTGTACAAATCACACTGCATAGGGCTACTGATTAGGCAGTCTCCAGAGGACATCAAAAATCCAAAAGTAACTGAACCAATGTCCTTCTTTAACAGTGCTGCTACACCAAATCATAAGAGATACAAATGCTTTACTACAAATAACACAATTTAAGCATGCTCACTAATTATACCCTCAAGTTTAGATGCAACAAAGTCAACGTAGTCTTACTGCTAGAGTGGCATGGAACTTCATTATACTCCTTGACCCACAAACTTGGCCAAAATACCTAGTCATGGTGTTCATGTCCAAGTTATAAGGTGCTGAAGGAAAACATCAATGAATCAACCTTCAAACCGTTTGCTACCTCTCTACATACCAAGAATATATGAAGATAATAGTACAAGTTAATGCAATTCAACTAATAATCTCACAATTGGCAACACTGAAAAGGTATATCAAAATTATTTAGCAAGTGCGCATCTTTAAAAACTATGACATAATAAGAGTAATTTTGCTAACAGCACAGTTCTTTGGCATTAATAAAATCTTTAATTTGTTAATGGTTCTGGTTTTAGCTAATTATTTATAAAGCGGAGAATACATTTCTGTTTCAAGTAAGAAACTGATCAAGGGTCTCTCAGATCTAAAGCTCTTTAAACTGATTGCTGCATCAACAGCTAATGATGTTGTAACAGGATGTAAGCTGGGAGGCCCCAAGGCTCCCCAAAGCAGAATATTTGTAATGGGGTGTCTGGGAATATTCACCCCCACACAAGTCTCACTGGGGGATGGGAGACATGAAGCAGGGCCATTAAGTTATTTTACATATAAATAACAGAATAGCTTCATACCTATATGCAAAAACAACTAATTTGCATATCAATAATAGCAGACTAGTCTTCCAGCCTAAGTGCAGCCAAAAAAGTATGCATAACTTAAATCCATAATGTAACTGGGAGGCAGCTCCCCTTACACTAAAAGAGTGTATCTCCACCAAGCCAGCCCTGCAAGAGATGCTAAAGGGGACTGCTTGAAGAAGGAGGAGGAGGAGGAGGAGGAGGAGGAGGAGGGAGAGGTAGTGAGGGGGAACACAGCTACAAAAGGAAAAAATGGCAATGAATAAGTACCTATCAATAATAACATTAAATGTAAATGGATTAAGTGCTCCTATCAAAAGATACAGGGTAGCTGAATGGATAAGAAAACATGACCCACATATATGCTGCCCATGAGACCCACCTCAGAACACAAGATATACACAGGCTGAAAATGAAGGGATGGAAAAAAACATTCCCCGCAAATGGACATGAAAAAAACAGCTGGGATAGCAATACTGGTATCAGACAAAACAGATTTCAAAACAAAGGCAATAACAAGACACAAAGAGGGATACTTCATATTTAAGGAAATAGTTCAACCAAAAGATATAACTCTTGTAAACACATATGCACCCAATATAGGTGCACCTAAATATATAAAGAAAATATTGGCGGACTTTAAGAAAGAGGTAGACATCAATACAGTCATTGTAAGGGATTTTAACACCCCACTATCAACAATGGATACATCATCCAAATAAAAAACAACAAAAATATTGCAGAACTGAATGACACTCTAGAGCAAATGGCCTTAACTGATACTTCTAGAACATTTCACCCCAAAGAAGCAAAATACACATTCTTCTCAAATGTACATGAATCATTCCCAAAGACAGACCACATGGTAGGACACAAAACAAGCCTTAACGAATTCAAGAAAATTGAAATCATATCAAGCACCTTCTAGGATCACAAGAGCTTGAAACCAGAAATGAACCTCAAGAAAAAAATCTCAAAAACATCCAATTCATGGAGGCTGAATAACAGGTTATTAAATAGTGAATGGATTAACAATAAGATCAAGGAAGAAACCAGAAAGTATCTGGAAACAAATAAAAATGAACACACAACAATCCCAAACCTATGAGACATAGCAAAGGCAGTCCTGAGAGACAGAAGTTCATAGCAATACAGGCCTACCTAAAAATGATAGAAACATTTCAAATAAACAACCTAATCCTACATGTACAAGAACTAGAGGAACAACAACAAACAAAGCCCAGAGCAAGTAGACGGAAGGAAATAATCAAGATCAGAGCAGAATTAAATGAAATAGAGACTAAAAAAACAATTCAAAGGATCAATGAATTCAGGAGCTGGTTCTTTGAAAAGATAAACAAGACTGACAAACCATTAACCAGGCTCATAAAAAAAAAAAAAAAAAAAAAAAAACAAGGACCCAAATAAATAAAATTGGAAAATGAAAGAGAAGTAACAAGTGATACCACAGAAATACAAAGGACTGTAAGAAATGACTATGAACAACTATATGCCAAGAAATTGGACAACCTAGGTGAAACTGATAAATTTCTAGAAACATACAACCTTCCAAAACTGAATCAGGAAGAAGCAGAAAACCTCAATAGACCGATAACAACTAGTGAAATTGAAGTAATAATAAAAAAACTACCAACACACAAAAGCCCTGGACCAGATGGCAAACTGATTCTTCACAAACTATTCCAAAAAATTCAAGAAGAGGAAAGACTCCCAAACTCTTTTTATGAGGCCAGTGTTATCCTAATCCCAAAACCAGGTAAAGACACAACAAAGAAAGACAATTTCAGGCCAATATATCTGATGAACAAACACGTGAAAATCCTCAACAAAATAGTAATAATCAGATCCAATAATACATTAAAAAGATCATACACCATGATCAAGTGGCACTTATTCCAGGGATGCAAGGATGGTACAATATTCACATATCAATAAGCGTAATACACCACATAAACAAAATGAAAGACAAAAAATCACATGATTATATCGATAGATGCAGAAAAAGCATTTGATAAGGTACAGCACCCATTTATGATAAAAACATCAGCAAAGTGAGAATAAAGGGAGCATTCCTCAACATAATAAAGGCCATGTACAAAAAACCTTCTGCCAGTATCATATTCAATGGGCAAAAACTAAAAGTGTTTCCCTTATGATCAGTAACTACACAAGGCTGTCCCCTCTCACCACTCTTATTTATCCTAGTACTGGAAGTTCTAGCCACAGTAATCAGACAAGAAGAAATAAAAGGGATCCAAATTGGAAAAGAGGAAGTAAAACTGTCATTATTTGCAGATGACATGATAGCCTACATAGAGAATCTTATAGACTCCACCAAAAAACTACTTGACCAAAAAACTCTTAATAAGCAAATTTGCAAAGTAACAGCATACAAAGACAATATTCAGAAATTGATGGCATTTTTGTACAGAAACAATGAAATATCAGAAACAGAAACTAAGAAAAAATTCCATTTATTATAGCAGCAAAAAATAAATAAAGTATCTAGGAATAAAATTAAGCAAAGAGGTAAAAGACCTGTATTCAGAAAACTGTAGAATGCTGAATAAACAAACTGAGAAAAATATAAGTAAATGCAAGCATATACCCTGTTCATGCATTGGAAGATTTAACATCATTAAAATGTCCATACTAACCAAAGCAATCTATAGATCCAACACAAATCCTTTTAAAATGTCCATAGCATATTTCACAGATGTAAAACAGATACTTCAAAAATTTATATGGAACAAATAAAGACTCCAAATAGCCACAGCAATCTAGAGAGAACAAAGTAGGAAGGATCACAATACCTGATACCAAACTATACCACACGTTCACTGTAATCAAAACAGTCTGGTCTTGGCATAAAAACAGACACAGAGATCAATGGAACAGAATAGAGAGCCCAGAAATAAACCCATGTCTCTATGGCCAATTAATATTTGACAAAGGGGGAATGAACATACAATGGAAATAAAAATAGCCTCTTCAATAAATGGTATTGGGAGAAGTGGACTGTTACATGCAAAAAAATGAAACTAGACCACCAACTTACACCATACACCAGAATAAACTCAAAATGGATAAAAGACTTAAATATTAAGTGATGATACCATAAAAGTCCTAGAGGAAAACACAGGCAGGAAAATTTCAGATATCCCATGTAGCAATCCTTGTTGATATATCTCCTAGGGCAAAGGACATAAAGGAAAAAATAAATGGGACTACATAAAATTAAAAACCTTCTGCACAGCTAAGGAAACCATCAGCAAAATGAAAGGAGAACAGACTGTATAGGAGAACACATTTGCCAATGATACATTGGACAAGGGTTTAATCTCCAAAATATATAAAGAACTCACAGGATTAAACACCAGGAAGAAAAACAATCCAATCAAAAAATGGGCAGAGGATTAGAATACACATCTCTTCAAGGAGGACATACAGATGGCCCATAGGCATATGAAAATATGCTCAACATCACTAGCCATCAGAGAGATGCAAATTAAAACCACAATGAGATACCACCTCATACCTGTCAGAATGGGTATCATTAATAAATTAACAAACAAGTGCTAGCAAGGATATGGAGAAAAAGGAACCTTACTGCACTGATAGTGGGAGTGCAAACTGGTGTAGCCACTGTGGAAAACAGTATAGAATTTCCTCAAAAAGCTAAAAATGGAACTGCCTTATGACCCAGTGATTCTGCTGCTGGGAATATACTCTAAGAATCCTGAGACACCAAATCAAAAGAATTTATGCACCCCAATGTTTATAACAGTGCTATTTACAATAGCCAAGTGTTGGAAACAGCCTAAGCGCCCATCAGTAGACAAGTGGATTAAAAAACTGTGGTACATTTACACAATGATACACTATGCAGCAGAAAGAAAGAAGGAATTTCTACCATTTGTGACAGCATGCATGGAACTGAAGATTATGCTAAACGAAATAAGCTAGTTGGTAAAAGACAAACACCATATAATATAACTTACAAGAGGAATCTAATGAACAAAATAAACTAATAACCAAAACAGTACCAGAGACATGGAAACAGGGAACAGACTGACAGCTGCCAGAGGAAAGTAGGGAGGGGGAAATGGTAGAAAGGGGAAGGAAGTAGCCAAAGAACATGTGTGAATAACCCACAGACACAGACAAAGGGATGCGGATGGACTATGGAAATGGGGACTAAACTATGAGAGCGGGGGATGGACTATGGGAGTGGGAGATGGGGCAGGATGGAGGAGGGTAAAGGGGGGGAAATTGGGCCAACTGTAATAGAATAGATAAGAATAAAATTTAAAAATTAAATAAAATAAAAAACTAGGCACTTTCCAGGTCATGAAAATATTCACTATTTTGTTATGGATAATTAAATGGGTATAAATTCCAAAACTCATTAAATTGAACACTTAAAAATCTCTGAATTTTCCTGCAGATAAGTTATACCTCAATAAAAACTAGTAAATAAATATAACATTATCTAAACCTCACAAACATTTATATTCAGTTAATTTTAGCACAGTGAAAAACTGTCTTTTACTTGATTTATAGCACGCTAATAACTAAAGTAATAAAACAGGCAAAAATTTGAGTTTTATGTGGATATAATTACAGTAAAATACATTTCCTATAAATACAGAAGATAATGTTAAGAAGCATTTAAATCCAAATTTCCAATTTCTTATACCCCATATAAAATACAAATTTCTAATTTCTTTTTTTAACAAATTTATTTACTTATTTTTAGAGAGAGGGGAAGGGAGGGCGAAAGAGGGAGAGAAACATCGATGTGAGAGAGAAACATCGATCAGTTGACTCTCATATGTGCCCCTACCAGAGACTGAACCTGCAACCCAGACATATGTCCTGACTGGGAATCCAAACAGAGACCTTTCACTTTGCAGAACGATACCCAATCAACTGAGTCATACAGGCCAGGGCCAAATTTCTAATTTCTTATACCCCATATAAGAATACAGGTATAAGAATACCATATAAAATACAGGTATTTAACAAATAATGAAGCAAACAAGTAGTTGTTACACTTAACAATAAATTTTATTATAATGGCTTTAAAGGGGATTTTTTAAGAATGTTACAGGAATATTATCTTAGGAACTTAGCCATCCATTTTTAAAATGTAGGTTTCTCAAGAATCTATAAGGACTCCTGGCCAAGATGGAGGCATAAGTGGACACGCTGTGCCTCCTCTCACAACCAAAATTAAGGACAACAAAAATTCAGAACCAAAAAACAACCAGAAAAGACAGAAAATTGAATTGTATGGAAGTCCAACAACGATTCACCCAAACCGGTAAGAGGCAGAGTCGGCAGCCGGCAGAGAGGGATCGCAGCAAGAAAAAGCAGTGGCTAGTGGTCCCGGATGTGCAGGTGGTGGTTGGCACACCCCAGGCGCACAGGTGGCAGTTACCAGGCGCGGGGAGGTAACGAGCAGACCCAGCGAGGCACACAAGGAGGCTGACCGTGGTCACACATTCGCGTGCAGATAAACTAGGCAAAAATGGGCGGTGAGACAGACCACGCAATCCAGGGCCCCAGAGCTGGGAAATAAAGCCTAAAAGCACCAATTGAAAACACGTGTGGGGGTTGAAGTGCCAGGAGAGACTCCCAGTCTCACAGTGGGGACTGAAATCCCAGAGAGAGCAGAGCAAGCCACTGTTCCTTCTCTGACCCCACCGCCACATATAGTGTCACAACTCTGCAACTGGGTTTCCACATACTGGTGAACACCTAAGGCTCTGCCCCTCATACTTAACAGGTGCGACCAGACCAAAAAGGAAAAAAAAAGGGGGGAAAAATAGCTCAAATGAAAGAACAAATCAAACCATCAGAGCCAATACTTTTAAGCGACCAAGAGACAGCCAGATGCACAGTTCAAACCACTGGTGATCAGGATGCTCACAGAATTGGTTGATTTTGGTCTCAAGTTAGATGAACAAATGAAGGCTACAATAAGTGAAATGAAGGAAAATGCACAGGGAACCAATAGTGATGGGAAGAAAACTAGGACTCAAATCAACAGTGTGGACCAGAAGGAAGAAAGAAACAACCAAACAGAAAAGAATGAAGAAACAAGGATTCAAAAAAATGAGGAGAGGCTTAGGAACCTCCAGGACATCTTTAAATGTCCCAACATCCCAATTATAGGGGTACCAGAAGGGGAGAGGAAGAGCAACAAGTGCAAAACTTATTTGAACAAATAATAAAGGAGAACTTCCCCAATCTGGCAAAGGAAATAGACTTCCATGAAGTCCAGGAAGCTCATAGAGTCCCAAAGAAGTTGGACCCAAGGAGGAACACACCAAGGCACATCATAATTCCATTAGCCAAGATTAAAATGAAGGAGAGAATTCTAGAGGCAGCTAGAGATAAGGGGACAGTCACCTACAAAGGAGTTCCCATCAGACTGTCAGCTGATTTCTCAAAAGAGACCTTCCAGGCAAGAAGGGGCTGGACAGAAGTATTCCAAGTCATGAAAGGCAAGGACCTACATCCAAGATTGCTCTATCCAGCAAAGCTTTCATTTAGAATGGAAGAGAAGATAAAGCGCTTCTCAGACAAGGTCAAGTTAAAGGAGTTCATCATTACCAAGCCCTTATTATATGAAATGTTAAAGGGACTTGTCTAAGAAAAAGAAGATCAAAAATATGAACAGTAAAAAGAGAGCAAACTCACAGATATTAACAACCACACCTAAAACAAAAGCAAACTAAACAAACAGCTAGAACAGTAACAGAAAAACAGAAATGGAGAACACATGGAGGGTTAGCAACAGGGGAGTAGGAGGATGAAAGAGGGGGGAAAAGGTACAGAGAATAAGTAGCATAGACAGTAGGTAGAAAATAGACAGGGGGAGGGTAAGAATAGTATGGGAAATGAAGAAGCTAAAGAACTTATAAGTATGACACATGGACATGAACTAAAGGGGGGGATGTGGGTGGGAGGGGGTGTGCATGGTGGAGGGGAGTGAAGGGGGAGAAATGGGACAACTGTAATAACATAATCAATAAAATACATTACAAAAAAGAATCTACAAGGAAATTGGATGAAATTTCATTATATAATGAAATGAGTAAATATGAGTAACTTTGCCATGTAGTTGGTAGTTAATACTCTTACCAGGAGAAAATCACATTAAATACATTTTGAACATTCAAAATACATATAACTGTCATATATATATTTAAAAGCTCCCTAACAAACATATAAATACATTTTAAGGAAGGGAATCAGTACATGCAGTCTTTAAAGAACAGGTTACTCAAAGAGTTTAAAGATGCCTTGCATATATTTCTCATAATCACATCTGATTCTAAGTAAGAAATATCATTAGCTTAGAAATGTAAACTATCTTAGAAAAAAATTTCATATAAAACAAATACAATTATTTTCCTTAAGGTCTCAAAAAACCAGATATACATGTCAATAATATTTGACATTTAAGTTTGTACACTTAGTTTAGTAGAAATGTAAAAAACTAGAAACAGAATTCCAGGAGAAAATTAAGCATAGTATTAAAGTTCTGTCTGAAAGGGTATTCATAATTTAATAAATATTATGAGCACATAGGCATTACAGTAAAAATCAAACAGAAAACCCTTTTACAAGGACACTGCTGACAGTCAACACTGAGTAAAAAGAGAAAAAGAATACAAATTAAAATAAGTGGTAGTGACATTTCAGTCTCAAGTCTTTAAGAGGTTAAAATAAAATATATTTTTTTAAAACAAGAGAGTGAGATAAAATTTAAACATCCCTTCTTCAATCACATCCTGCAAAAAGCTATCATTGAGATTAATTTTCAAATAATAAAAGATAAAAAAGTGTTTTTAAAAGTTGAATTAAAAAAAAGCATCTGTTGACTTCTTAACTTATTTAATTGAATCTGATTCTTTGAATTTAGAATTATTACCCATGGATGTTCCACTGTAAGCCCGGACAGATCACATGAGTGAGCCCCTAAATTACCATTAAAACAAGTCAATCATGGTAAATATACCTTTTATTTATTACATAAGAAATCACTGCTGTCTATTTTGTTACAATTTAAATGGCATGACCTATTTTCACACGCAGCCATATTCTAAATGTTTATCAGGGCAAAAAAGTAAGATAACATTACAGCTGCCAGAGGTAGCATGATAGAAAAGGAACAAAGCTCATGGGATAGGTCTGTTTCCTGTCTCAGCTTAATCATGGACTACTTGGGTTAACATGATAAAGTTACACTTTCTAAAGTTTTATTTCCTTCCTTTTCAAGGATATGAACCACACAAACACAACTATGTAAACCACCCTTCTTAATGCCTGACACAAAAAAATCTGCAGGTAACATTTAGGTGGTAGTACGTATGATGGCTTGGGAGTGTGACTAATTGTATCAAATCTCAACTCTGCCACTCACTTTGCTGCAAAGCAATGGGCCAATTATGTAATCTCTCTAAACTCAGATTTTATTTTAAATAGAAAGTAGAATTATTAATGGGTTTTATGAGATACAAAGCATTTACTGGAATAGTTGATCAACAATAAATACAAGAAATGTTTATTATCCTAATTAAGCATTTAAGGCATTAAAATAATGTATTAGCTATACTTTCATATACTCTAAGTTGACAGAAAATAATTTCCAATATTCTCAAGGGGTCAATATGCAATTAATCATGTTCGTCCAATGTCTTTTTGCATATTTCATATGACAACTGATTAAACCACTTTTTAAACAGAACTTAATGCAAATACAACTTAACATGGGGAAGAAACAAAACTTTAAAAAACCCATCATCCAGTAGATACAGAAAAATGACTTACTATTAGTAGCAGAAAAATATTTTAACTGTACTTATACAAATGCAAAAAAATGAACTATAAAATAGCAGAAAAGTCTAAATAGAGAACATGCAAATATTAAAAAGCAAGTGATGATGTTTTAAATGGAGATAGTTGAAAGAAGAAAGAATTTCAAGGACATAAAATGAAAAACTTAAAATCTGTATGGGATATACAAAAAAGTAGAAACTGAAATGAAAATGAAGCAGTGATGTGGAAAACACCTGAGAGTTCTTAACAGTTAACAACAACAAAAAAAAGAAGCGGAAAGAGATGAAAACAAAGGGGCATTTTCTAAAACCCTATAGCTAATATCCTACCTTATAAAAGAATGAATGCTTTCTCTCTAACGCTGGGAATAAGGCAGGATGTTTCCAACATACCACTCCTATTTAACATCATATTAGAAGTCCCGCCCTGGCTGGTGTGGCTCAGTGAATTGAGTGTGGGCCTGATAACCAAATATAGGGTCACCTGTTGGATTCTCAGCCAGGGCACAGGCCTGGTTTGCGGGCCAGATCCCCAGTAAGGGGCACACAAGAGGCAACCACATGTTGATGTTTCTCTCTCTCTCTTCTCCCTCCCTTCTCCTCTCTATAAATAAATTAATTAATTTAAAAAAATAAGTCCTACTCAGTTCAGTACTGGAAAGGAAGAAATAAAACTGTCTCTATTCATGAACAATATGACTGTCTACAAAGAAAATCCACAAGAAATCCACACACAAAAATGCTGTAACTAATTAGTGAGTTTACCAAGGTCATAGAATACAAGATCAATATACAAAAATCAATTGTTTCTATATATTAGCAATGAACAGTTAGAAACCAAAATTATAAAAAAGCAGTACTATCTACAACTCAAAAAAAAAAAAAACCCACTAAATACTCAGGTACAAATGTAACAAAATATGTGCAGGATCTGTATGCTGAATAATGTAAAACACTGACATAAGAAATCAAAAGGGACCTAAATATATGGAGAGATATACTCAATACTGTTAAGAAGTCATTTCTCTACAAAGTGACCTATAAATTAAACATAATCTCAATCAAAATTCCAGCAGGATTTTTTATAGATATAGAAAAACTGGTTTTAAAATTATATAAAAATGCAAAGAGCCCTGGCTGGTGTGGTTCAGTTGGTTGGAGTATCGTCTGGTATACCAAAAGGTTTCAGGTTCAATTCCCAGTTAGGGCACATACCTAGGATGCAGATTTGATCCCAGTCAGTTGGGGCACATAAGACAGGCAACCAACTGATGTTTCTCTCTCATGTCAATGTTTTTCTCTCTCTCTCTCCTTCCCCCTTCCTCACTCTCTAAAACCAATGAAAAAATGTCCTCAGGTGAGGATTTAAAAAAAAAAAAATAGAAAAGAAAATGCAAAGAAACTAGAACCAAAACAATGATGAGAAAGAACAAAGTAGACTCACAATACCTGATCTTAAGACACTACAAAGTTAACAAAGCTATAGTAATTAAGACAGTGTGATACTGGCATAAAGATAAGACAAATAGATCAAGGGAACCAAACAGAGAATCCAGAAAAGACCCACACAAATATGTCAAATGATTTTTGACAAGGAGCAAAGGCAATTCAGAGACAAAATAATGTTATCAACAAATTATGTGGGAAAAAATGAACATCCATATGCAGAAAAAAGAACTTTGACCTGTACCTTATGCCTTATATAAAATTGCATCAAAATGTACCTTATACTTAAATGTAAAACATAAGCCTATAAAACACTTTAAAAAAAGAATTAAAAGCTTTTGCTCTGCAAAAGACACATAAGAAAATAAAAAGAAATGCAATATACTAGGAAAAAACATCTGTAGATCATGTACCTGACAAAGGACATGCCTACGTTATACAAAGAACTCACAAAACTCAATGGAAAGAAAACAAACACCCTCCGCACAACCAAAAAGAAAAAACAAAACAAAACAAAAACACATGCATTTCTATCTATATGCTGGGATTTGCACCTGTAATAGTCCTTTATATTACTACCATGAGACTTTTTTGTCATAATATGGATATAGAGTTAGACAAAATGTTTGAACAGACACTTGACAAAATATATAAATGCCAACAAGCACATAAAAAGGTAATCAACATAATGTTATTAGGAAATGCAAATGAAAACACAAGATACCACTACAAACCTAATACAATGATTTTAATGAAAACAACTGACAATACCAAGTGTTGACAAGGATATGGATCTACTGGAACTCTCTTATAATGCTTCTGACATGCAAAATAATACCAATCCTTCAAAGTCTTCCAGAAAATAGAAGGGCAGGGACCACTTTCAACTCATTTTACAAGGCCAGTATCACCCTGGCAGGAACAAGACATCACTAGAAAAGTACAGACCAATATTCCTCATGAACAGAGACAGAAAAATATTTGACAAATTATTAGCAAATCAAATACAGAAACACATAAAAAGGATTACATATCATGACCAGGATTTAATGCAAGAATACAAAGTTGGCTGAAAATCTGAAAATCAATTATCAGTATGTTAATTCAGAAAAAAAAGGGCAAAATCTGTGTGATCATCTTAACCTCCATTAAGGGTGACTAAAGGTAACTAAAGAGTTCTGTGACCATTTTGTTGCTTTCTATTTCTCCCAAAGTGTTCATTTTGTTCACTGTTTGTTACTCAATAAATGTTGACTACCTTCTGCATGTAAGGCATTCTGCTAGGCACTAACACAGAAACACAGAAACAAATAATTATGTAATTCAGTAAAATTACAGTAAGTTTTATTATAGGTATACAGTTAAAAGAATAACCAACTCCATCCAAGACCTCAAGGGGAAAAAAGATTTTCATTCCTATCCTGAAGTTATAGAGGCATATTTTAAACTGCAAGTTAAAATTAAATCACATTGTGGTAGCAAACATGTATGAAAATAACTTTATAGGAATGTTGTCTATATACTTTCTTTTGCCCAACTCTACCTCTCCACAAAATATTATCACCCTAAAAACCTCCAGGTATAATAATCTATGCCATACATTACTGAGAAGTATCTTTGAGGTAACATAACCTGTACCTTTTGGGGAGCAAGAATCCTCTGCCTGAATTTTTCAATTGTTTCTTGACCCATGGAAGACCAAGCACTGACAAATGCTTCTGCTTTGTCTTGTTGAAGATGAATGTTCTCTAACTGCTGCTGCAAAGCTGCTGGTTTCACATTGTAATATACTGCCTATTAAAAAGAAAAAAAATTACATATTTTTCAAATATTCATACAGAGGCCTTGATCTATAATCAAACACAAAATTAATACTAAATAATTTAAATCAAAGGAATATTTTACATTTCTATTGCGGGAAAGTTTTATTATTTTACAAATAATATACCATTCCAAGGACTGAAAGATTTCAGATTAAATTGCCCTAAATTCAGATTAATGGCCTAAATTATTCAGGCTAAACTTTTTCAGCTTTAATCTGAGGTATAAGCAATCCTAAATCCACTGAACTTCTATGATTTAGCTATGTAAATGGTAGCCTAATTAAAATTTTATTTCCTGGGCTCTCCCACCACCCCCATTGTGGGTCCAAGCAGCTTGAAAGCCAAAGCAGCAGCAGCAACAGGCAGCCCAGGTTTGGGAAGGAGGAAAGTCAGTTCCACAGAGGGTGCAGCAAAGGAGGAGCCCAAGAAGCAGATCAGCAAAACTGTCAGCTAAGCTTGCTCCTCTAGAAGTAGACACAAAGCCAAAAAAGGCAGCAGTGAAGAATAAATATGCAGACAAAAAAGTGCAAACGAAAGGGAAAAGGGAGCGAAGGGAAAACAAGCCAAAGAGGCTAACCTTGAACCCAAGTAAGATCTACCTGCAGAAAACAGCATCTAAATATGAGGAGAGTCCAGCCTCGGATGAAGCAGAAGAGAAAAAAGCCAAGTCTGATTAATATCATATGCCATGCCTTATCAGTGGTACCTCTCTCCCTGCTGTACAATCCACAGGAATATTTTTACCAACTATTTTGCAAATGCAAGTTTTTTAGTAGCTCTAGGAACATTTTTAAGGAGGAATTCAACCTCATTTTTTTTTTAAGAGTAAAATATTTTTAAGAGGTGAAATCATTTGCTACTTTTTATTTTTTGTTACAACCAGAAAATAGTGGGATATTAAATATGAGAATCTTTTATTGTCTTGGGTGTCAGCTCAATATTCCATTAGTTTTTACATCCTACAATACAGTACAAAGCATACTAAATGGCAATTTGGAGTCAGTCATGCATTTAGTATTTCCTGAGCATTTTAAATTCTTATATTCTCATGTTTTTGGTAGAATTGTTTCCTCAAGAAACCTACTCGTTGATTTTGGCTCCTGTCAGAATTTTGTGCACACTGTAACATCTCTGGTGTAGTAGCCCAGTATTCCTAGTAACTTTGATGTGCTGGGAAAGACTGAAACTTTGATTATGTAATACATACAATGGTAAAATGTGAATTAGTGGAACTTTGATGTATCAACATTTGAAGATACTGGTACTTGATGCTCTATTAAGGAAAATTAGCCTACAAATTTTGAGCTGGAAAGTTATTGGAACAACTGTTTAGAAAAGAATCACAACTACATGACTGATTTTTGGTACATATGTTAAGAATTGTGTACATATTAAAATGTCTGTTTACTTATCCTCAAAACAACCAATAAAATCTCAATTATGAAAGAAAAAAATTTTTCATTTCCTTATTTCACTTAATTATTTCAAAGAAGTGAACAATGGTTTTGTTTCCCAACAAAATTTTCCAAGAAGCACTTTCTCTAAACTACCTTCCCTCTATCTATCAACTTCCTAGATAATACATAATAAAATACTGTAAAAATTTTAACAGTGATATCTGTTTTGTTACTTACATTATTCTGGAACAACTTCCTCACAGACCCCATGCTGCTCTGTCTTATTTGATAGTCCTTTCTTCCTATTGAAGGCCCACTAAGGGTCATCATCTTTAGGATCTGCAATCTGTGTAAGTGTGCATGTAATAGATACTTGGCAGCTTGTCCTCTTAACAGTCTCTGTCACCAGAATGCACATGAAGCTACAGTACTATTTAAAATTTAATTTCACAAGTATTATATTTAATCAATCAACAGGAGTTTACTGGGAATCCATTTTAAGCCCAGCAATGTGCTAGGTTTATATAAGATGTGTAGGCACATGTGGCATACACATACACACAAAAGATCCTGGCCCCCCACAAATTCAAAACCAAGAGAAGTTATCACTGATACCCATAAAATAATGAAAGACAGACAAAGTGCTCTACTATGATGAGCCAAAGATAAAAGCAATCCAAATAAGGGGAAGACTGCAAGTATAGGAAGTCAAGGCTACAGGGGAAGGAGATGTGACTTAAAGGGAACTTACTGAGTTTGGATGAAAAGAAGGGGTGCAGAAGGGCAGCTCAATACAAACAAATAGTATGACAAAGTCCTTTGACAGCGACTTCTTTTCTAAATGTTCTATTTATCATCTTAGACAAATCCCCCAAAATCATTTAAAATTTTTAAATAAAGAGTATTCGTTTCTCCAAGTTATTATACCAAGTAACAATAAATTAAAATCTTTTATAAATGTTTCAAGTAAATAAAGTATTGATTCATATTGTCAAAACACTTTCTGTACACTACTCAACATTAAGACTGTTTTGTAGAATGCAATACTGTGGGGATAGGAGGATTCACACATTCAAATTTTTTTTTTACTACATTAAAATTCTTCATTAAAATATATTCACAGGTTCCATCTGCATACTTTTAAAAAAAATGTTATACATATCATAGCCATACAAATGTACCAAACAACAATGGTTAGAAACTTTGGGGAAATAAAAATACCTGTTCTAAAATGAATGATATTGTTTCAAGAACTAGGTGAAGATCTTGTTTCTCTAGAGAAAATGCAGCTTGAAGTTTTTCTTCCTCTTCTTCACTGAAACTGTTCTCAGCCTGCAGTACAAAAAGCAATCTATTAGCATACATTCAGGTAATCAAAACTCAGGTACTCAGAAGATTCATTTAGTCATATGCAGAATGAGATTCTGAAAGAAAAAGTAAATCCTGGGTAAAAGAAAGTCATGTGTTTATAAATTTCAATATCTCAAAATCATGGCACAGTTCAATATCTAGATATTGCCAAATAAAGTTCATTTTTTAAAAACAGTATTTTAAAATATATAGAGGTGAAAAATAACAGTAAATACCATAACTAATGGATATTTAGGAAAAAAGCTAGAAAGTAAAACCTCAAAATGTTAACAATAATAGTAATTTCCAAAAAAAATAATGATTAATAGTAATTTCCATCTTCACTCATTCAAAACATTTACTGAGTATCTATTATGTGCTACATAGACAATTCATGTCCTCAGGCATACCAGACTCTAGTTAAAAAGACACATAAAAACAGAGACAAGCGACCCCTTTTTTTTGGTCCATACAGGTGAGACTATTTTTTGTGTGTGAAGGACTGTCCTGCACAGGTAAGACAGTTAAGGTCCCAGAGCACTGAACTCGAGCAGCACCCTCCACACTGGAACAACCAAAACACTTCTCAGGACGTTCACATGCTGGGGTTTACACATGTGATTGTCCTGAATGTTAAAGAGATTCCTCTCTCTATCAACACGGGGAAGTACAGTGGTACTCACAAATGAATCTATCAAATAAATGGACTTTTATTTTAAAAATTTGGAAGAAATGTTTTTGAAATGTATGGCATCCATTCTAGAATTTTATAAACAAAGTATATTGGACTAAACTAATTCTTATGCTGACTCAGGTCATAATTACAAGCATCAGAGTTCTGTGCTGAAGTATCCTAAAGAACTCCTAGGATACATCTATAATTTTTCACTTCAGTAAGGACACCCCTCAGATTTCTGTGCTTTTATATTTCTTCTGATTTTCAGAAATCTCCCATTTCATTCCATGATCAATAGGCAATTCCTGAAACTGCCTTACATGCTTCATTGTAGCAGCACCTTCATCCCCCAATTGGCTGTTTCTAGTCCACCATGCCAGGAACCCAGATACCTGACCTCTCAGAGCTACACATACAGCGTAGTTACATTAACAGGCTCTGTGTGAGGGGCTCAAAGTCTCTCCTAGGAGCAAAGTATATGAGTTGTTTTTTTAACTGCATGAGTTGTGACCATTATTTTTGAAACTCAGAAGTAATAAATGTTTAAGTTCCCAGCAATGGCAGCTGGTCTGACTTCCCTTAGTATTTCCCCATTCAGACTCTATAAGCATAATGGATGGAACAATTCTTTGTGCAGGGCTGCCCTGCACATTTCCCTGCTAGGAAGATGGCCAGTTCAAAGTGGACTCCCAGACCCATGCTTAGGCATGCCCACATTCTATACCTAAGCTGTCTTAATTTCTTCATATTTACTCCTACTAGGGTTCCAAGGAACCAGTCTGGATGAAAATAGATTATCTCTGCCCATAAACAGATTAAGCTTGGTAAAATCAATGTGCCAAGCTGGTATCATTTAGTATAACAACTAAATCTCTAAACTTCTTCATTAATCTAGTCAGGTCTCACTGTTCTAAAGGCTATGCTCATTGGAAGGCAAAGGCCAATTTGACAGATGAAAAGTAAATAAAAGAAAGCTGGCACATCCTAAATGTCTCTGCAAATCTTACTTGATAAGAGCTCTTATCACAATAGAAGCCCTTCTGGAAGAACACTCCCTGAAACTGTCCAGGGGAAAAAAAAACAAACTGCACCTTTCCAGATTCTCTTACAAGGCAAATACTCACACACATTTCTGTCCTCAGTTGCTTCAGCTCTCAATAACCACACCTCCTCATCTTTACTCCCCTACCTTGGATGGCACAGCATTCAGGCATCTCTGGAATGCTTCAGCCATAGTAACTCCAAGATAAATATTAACTTATCATCAACTCCAGAGGTGACTGACAGGGTCAAAGGCAAAATATACACCACGATTTTCCCTGCAAATGTTCCATCCTCCCTCAGGAGAAAGAACAAAAGATGTATATTAGAACTGTTTGACCCACATTGTTTTATATGTATGCTTACGAAGGCAGCCACCTAACAGCTCAGGGAATCAAAGCACAACTTCTGTATAAACTGCCTTCATCATTTACTTTTAGACAGATTTACATACTATTTCATACTCTTTCCTGAGGTTTACTGTAATGGATTAAAAAGAGAGATTCTGGAACAGACTGCCTTACTAGTGAGCTGTGTGATCTTGGGCAAATTATTTAACTAGTCTCTATCTCAGTTTCTTCACCAATAAAATAAAGATGAAATGGTATCTACCTACTAAAGTTGCCGCAAGGATTAATTCCACTATGAGTTAATAATGCAAAGCCAGTAGAATGCTAGGAGTCACAAAGGGAGCAATGTACCTGTAAGTAGCAAATTCCTTACAGACAGGAATTTAAAGGACTTACATTTCTTATGTGTTTCCCATGGCAAAGAAGGGAATTAACTCCCAGAATAGTTATTGAGTGCTGATTATATAAGTACAATGTATTAGGTACAGGAAAGATTAAGATGAGTAATACATAATACTCAAGGTATTCAAGGTCAGAGAAAGACCCTGTAATCATGAAACAAATGCTTATGATGCAGTACTAAAGTGAGGCGATAATGAACCAAGTGTTTTAGAAGCATAGAAGAGAGAACAACTGCTAAGAGTGAGACTAAAATCGCTGAAAGATGAAAACTAGTTTATTCACTAAAGGGAAGGAGGACATTGTAGGTAAAGGAAAGAGAATAAACACACACACACACACACACACACACATACAGTTGAAAAATTCATGGCATGTTCTAGTAAAAGAGCACAGTCCAGTGTGACTGGAACACTTGCAAAAGGGGGAGAATATAGGTTATGGCTATATTATAAAGTTATTATAATGTTAAGGATTTTGAACTTTTTCCCATGGGACAAAGGAAAACCATTTATGGCTTTGATATGATCATTTTTTTTATGAAAAAATATTTGGAGAAATATTTTTTAACCAAATGATAAATGAAATCGCATTATGAAGAAGCAATAGGAAGGGAAGGAATAGGAATAGGAAGCAAAGATGCCAGTTTGAAGGTAATTATTGTGCCCAAAGAAGAAACAACAAGAATCTGAACTAGGACTATAAAGAGAACTTGGATTTGGGAGACATTTCAAAGGGAGAAAGAGCTTTGGGGCTGACTCCTGGCCAAGAAAAAAAAAAAGAGGAAAGAGTCCAAGTTCTTGTTTAATGGTGATGCCTGGAACCAGGCAGAAGAGTTAGTGGGTGTTCCATAAACATGTGATGGATGAAATTAAATTTTTACAACCTGATAAAAAAGTTAGATTGATGAGCAAGCAGTGAATTACTAACCCTTGAAATAAAAGTCAAAGATTAAATGAAAGATTAAATACTGACTGATACCACAGAATTATTTTTAAGAGAAATAATGAAATCATAAAATCAGAATTTTCCGAAAGCATGTTCCATAGAACCTCAGTCCCAAAATGTATACCATGATAAATGTTCCAAGGTCAGACACATCTGGAAAATTTTGCACACTATATTCACCCTTAAATATTTACTATAAAAACTTTTGACCATGGACATTATCAAACTTTCTAAAGACCCGGTGTTCTCGAAGACATATTGGAAAACACTATACTTTGCAAAATGTTCTGTAAGTAGAAACACAGAGTTTTCTCTGTGTTTTGGAAGTATTGTAAATTATAGAAATGCAAAAGTACAAACCTTCAGGTGAAGTTTTTGAAGAATTCGGGTGAGCAATCGTGGAAATCTTCCTATATCTATTGCATTTATCAGCGACACTGCTTTTTTCATGCTAAATAAATTAGTAAAACAAAGTTTTTAAGTGAGCTTTCCAAGTGGAACTATACTTGCTTTAGTACACTTGTTTATAGCTGAAGTTGTCTGTAAGTCTTCATTTCAACAACTCTGATTGTTATAAGGTTAAGCCTGAGTGAAATACAGAAAAACAGATGACAGCCGGTATTTTTTACAAATGCACACGGATATGACAGCTGTCACAATACAACCTAACAGAATTGTTTCAAATGAAGTTAAAGACAACTAAGCCCTACTAGAGCCATCCTACCAAAAAAGCGTAATGGATTTTTTGGCCAACCCAATACTTCAGCACTTTGTCAGCAACCACATACCACCTCACTATGATTTACTTTTCATTACATGGAGTCATGTATTTTACTCAAATAATTTTATTTTAGAAGAGAATTTCGTATCACCACCATGGACAGCTGACCTTACCTACCATAAACAGAAATTAACTAAAAATAAGCAAAATGAAAACAAAAGCAATGTTCTCAAATTACGACTGGACTGAGGTCTAATTCTGTCTTGATGGAAAAGTGATACTGACACGTGTTAGGTTTAAGGACCGAACAGCACCAAAGGGAGCCTTTCTGATCATCAAAAGGTCAGAAAAAGAATTTAAACGTAAACGGAACACCTTCCCACGTTACTCAGCATTACTCCAGGGAGGCCTGGGTACTGCTGACACTACACCCTGCGAACAGTGACAGCTTTCAAACGCCGCAGCACTGACCTCAGCGGCCAGAAGCACTGTGACCCCGCGCTGGTGAACCACCGCGAGGTGGCGGGGCCCCAATCCCGCGTACTGTTGCGGGACCCGCACTGCCCCTCGCCCACCACCCACCCCTCTGCCTCCGGACGCGGGCCCGCGTGGGCGCCAAGTCGACAGACAGCAGGGGCGTCCTTGCCCCGACCCCGGCCGCGCCACCCAGGGGCCGGCTACCGCAAGTGCCCAGCCAGACCGCTACCTGGGGCTCTCCCGCAGGATCAGTGCCGCGGGCGCCGCCATCCTCGAAGCTCCCTCGCCCAGCAGCTACCTGTCAGCTGCTCCGAGCCCAACCAATGGCGGCCGCGGCGGACGGAAACCCGGAAGGGCCAAACCGCCTAGCTCCCTCCCGGCCTGCGGGCTCCTGCGGACCCGGCGCCGGGTTCTGTCCCGCGGGCTTGCGGGGTCGAGGGGGCGTCACGGTCCTTAGCCCTGCCTCTCTAGCCTGTTCGAAGTTCAGGATGTACCCATATAAAATTTATACATTTACTAATTATATATACTTGGGTGTGGATGCGGTTTTTTATGTTATGTATGTAATATGTGTGTATAAGCATATGTATATTTAGGCGTGTGTATATACGCATATGATATATACGCTCTGCAGGGCGCCACGTGGAGTTTGTATATGCACCTTCATTTGTTCAACAGCGTTCTTTGAGCGCCTACTATGTGTCAAGCGCTATGCTAGGCACTTGGGATACAAAAGACCAAAATTTCTGTCCCCTGGGTTGCCCGCAACAGAAACGGACAGTATTTGTTGCTTCCTCTTTGGGGTCAGGCACTGAGTTAGGTACTGTATAGTGGGAGAGATAAAACGCCACAAAAATTCTCATTGAGGATCTCACAGGAGAGTCAGTAGGGAGACAACGCGGGTTCACAAATACCGTGTTTTACTCAGAGAAAAACTTGTAGTGCAGTAAGGGAATTAGGAGGTGGAAACAGGGATAAAGCATCAGAGGTAGGATTAGGGCAGGTGACATGAAGAAAGCTTGAGTGACGGATGTTGTGGCCTGTGTACTTAATTAATCTGGTGACAAATTGAGAGATTAAATGTTATCAAGCAAAGAAATTTTTGTGATGCAAGCTGGGTTTTTTGTTTTTTGCTTGTTTGTTTATCTTAAGGTTACTGTCAGCAGAATAATGGTTGGATTGGAAAGAGGTAAAGAACAAAGCCAGATAGGAAACGCAATAATCTACAGAAAGCAATAAAATGCTGCGGTAGTAAAATGGCATCAGAAAATAAAAAGATAGTGGATGGATTAGAATTGCATTTCAGATGTAGAATCTTCAGGAGCTGGCAAAAGATTGAATTTAATTTTCCTACCTAATTATGTTTTACTTAAATTATTATTTAAATTAGTTGGCATTCCTACATGTAGCAGCCCAAAAACATCCTACCGGAAAGGAGCCAGAATGCAAATTAAATGTCGATAATACCCACATGGATAATTGAGTCAATTATACAAATATGTTTAGTATCACAACACTCCGCATACTCTCCAATGCTGCAATATGTAAAAAGGATGTATGTGAATCTACATAAATTATGGGTTCTGATACAAACACATTACCCTACCTGCCACAACTTTAAAAGAGTCCCAATTAAATCACCTTTTGAATCATTTCCCACTCATCTTGATTCATTGCCTGAAGTAGAGGCACTAGCCAGCTAAAACTCTTCTGAATCTCCAGTGAAATTTTCCATCCTCCTCAGTTGCTTTAGAAACCATAGCTAGGATTCTGAGCAAAAGAGCATCAAGCTGAGTTGAGTCCTGGATCCATGTAACCTGAAATATTTAACCTCACTCTTTCCCATTCCTGATCCGCAAAATGGGGGTGAAAACAATGTCTGCTCTTCTGTACTGTGGTGAGAATTCAGTTATGTGATGTATAGGTACAAAAAACACTCTACCCTCCCTTATAAAACAAAGCACAGGCTTCTAAGGTTTTAGAAAGAGAGTCTCCAGTGGGTACAGAGACCTCTCATTCTTATTTTTTCATTTCCACTGATGGGTGATCATTTCTTATTACCACTTGCTATAAAGGCTTGATGAAGTAAATAATTTTACCCCTTAAATGAGACCCTCACCCAAAATATTTCTGGTTTCTCTGGAATATAGGCACGTATATCCATGAAAAAGTCCTTATAATTGTCTACCTTCTGTTACCTGTTAGAAGACAGGAAATGTACCTCCTGGAGATATAATTCCATAACCACACTTTATCCCTAACCCCCAAACTTGTCAGCCCATCTTTATGATGGATCTAGAGCCTAGATCTGCTGCCTCCAATCTATTATAACTATTAAACATGCTGAATGCCCCTACATTTCTTTCATACTCTTGCCTTCATTTTAAACTTCCACCAAATCCACTTTTTAAAAAAAATTCTGTGTTAGTCTGGGTTCTCTAGAAAACAATATGTTAGTGCTTCACGGGGCACTATAATCGCAGGCAAGTACAAGTTAGGGAAAAAGGGAAGGAAGGAAAGAAGGAAAGCAAATACAAGACCATGTGTTATCCAGCTGGTTACAACTTTAAAACCTAGTTCATTTCTCAGTACTGTGGGATATTTCCAGAGAGACTATGTTGAGTCATTTTGTCTTGGTAAAGCCAGGAGGTAGGAATGAAGGGAGGAAATTTGTCTGCAGACTCTCATATCTCCTCTCTTGCTGGTCAAAATTTGCCCTACGGGCTCATACTTCCCTGTACTTCTGGGATATGTCACCTGGTGCCTCTAAACAAGCACTGGAAAAATCTAGAGCTTCTATGAGTCGAGTCTGGTAGAGTAGGGACCAAGTCTTGGAGCTATAGGAGAAGAGGAGTCCATGGCGTAATCCCTAACCATACCTGCTGCCAGCTGTCTCCTGTCCTACCCTCTACCAAGGGTGGCAGCAAGTGGCAGGGACTTTAAGACTAGGGGAAGAGTTCAGAGTTCTTTCCCAGGAGTCTTATTATTGGGAAAGTGAAGCAACCCACCAAAGCCTGGGATGCTCTGAGGCTGAGCATGTCTGGGGAGGTATATAACTTGGAGAGAGTTTTACTTCTTGAATGGGATCTCAACACAAGAGTTGCTTGGGTCCTGAGTGCTTCACCTCTTCAGTGATGTAGCTTTTCAGTTCAGTTGTTTTACCAAATGTTCTATCACAGCACATATTGGAGTGAGATTGGTGACAGCCCTCCACCATGTCCAGAGAGTTACCACTTCCTTCTGGGTGTGACCTTGGTCCTGTTTGGAGCCCCTCCCTTTTGGTGAGTTTCTTCTAAAGGGCTCCACATGGTCTCCTGCAATATAGCCTCAGTCTGCACCCACCCTCCCCACCCCAGGCATGACTTATATCTTCCACACTTCAGCCGAAAGGTCTGAGCCTTTTTTCCCCAGAAGTCTCCTCCAACCCTTAAGTAAATCTTGGGTACACCAAGAAGCCCTGTCCAAATCCACCCTTCAACATTCCAGCCACAAGTGAAAATGGTATTTTGGGGGGAAGGGTATCCCACCAGTACAACATCTAAGCCCCAGGAACTCAGTCCAGCTGAAGTGACCTTTTAAGTAAGCTTTTGATATATATTCTCAAATTGGGGGTACAGCATCCCATTATGTACCCCAGATATTTCCAGCAGTGGGTTAGATAGGTACCTGGCCCAGGTCCTTAACATTGTACAAGTCTGTTACCCTACAACTCACTTTGAGTTTCTCAGGTACGCTTATCAAAGGTAGTTTAGAGTCACATACTGGCAGAGAGCTAGAACTACCTGCTACCCATGTCCTATCCCCAGATGACTATGAAATACAAAATTAATATTCAGCCGCTTTGTCACATTCGCTTACAGGAGCCACTGGCCCAGATTTCCTCCTTACCGCCGTGCCTGCGCACCACTCCTGCTCTCTGCACCGTGGACTCAGCCAGTGTTTTGCCTATTTTTAGCTCCGTAGTCAGCACTTGCCTCATGGGTATGACAGAATCATTTGGGATAAAAACAAAGAACACCCTTCTAAATGGCTAGTATGTAATTGTTCTAGATTTTCTCTCCAGGGTCTCAGGGGAATGAAGTTTTAAAATGACATATTTTTATTTATGAGTTGGTTATGTGAATGTACCTGTTTAATGTAAGACATATCAAGAATAAAGAATGCATGATAATAATCTAGCCTTTGAATATTTACATACCAGCCTGTGATGTGGAAAGGAAGCAAGAAGCTGGGGGAGGGGGAAACAGCATTAAAGTTTCAGACCACCTCTGCCCCTAAAAAACATTATTTATGTTCACCTACCCTTAACCAAATGGAGGATGGGGAAGTGTATGGGAGGTAATTTTTATTAAAATTCAGCAAAAATATACTTTGTGATATATGAACAGATAGATGCCTTTCTAATCTATTCTCAAACTTAAAGTTGAAAACCGTCTCAAATTATCACCCCTCCATTTTAATTTACACCTAGTTCCCTCCATTCTACCCCCAAGAGGCCAGTGCCATTAACAGGGCTGATATTTACACATATGATGTGAGAGATATTGAATGGTTTCTTCAGTAATTTTCACCAGCAAACACAGTTTGAAAAGAATTAGATGATGCTTTCTATAGAGACAAATCAAGTGAGGCATGATTACAGATCCTCTTTTACACAATGACTTACTTAAGGAAATAAAAATAGTAAACAACAGAAATAGACAGTAGAAAAAGAAAAGTCCATCAACAGCAAACAAACCAGGAAAGAAACAGAGCCTAATAATACACTTGAAAAACGTGTCTGCCAAGAAAAGAAACTTCATCTATCTGCATTAGCTAAGCTGGAGTCTATGGTGGGTCCCAACCTGTTGAAACAGATACCTTTGCAGGTTGTCCACAGAGCCATGAGAACTCTCTATAGAACCCTCTGTTTGGAGAGGAGTTGAATGGGAGGTAAATAGTCAGCTCAGGGGAAGTCTTGGGAAATCCCCAGAGGATATAAATCTGGGAGGGACAACGCAGGATGCAGCGGAGGCCAGAGGAATATCCAGGAGCCACCCTTTTGGTGCCTCTGGGTAAGGGGAAAAGTAGAGCAGTAGGCAGAAAAAACAAGACTGTATGTAATATGCCACATGATGAATAAGGATCTAGAAATTTGAAAAAAGAACACAAGAACAAAGGAGACTCTGAAGCCAAAATCTAGCAGAAAAGGTTACATTGAAGGCACAGTGAAATAAGCCTTCCCTCAACCTCCCCAACTCATGGTTAAATGAACACTGGCTGAAACCCCCAGGCCCTATGATCCTTCTCCATTTCTTTCACTAAGTGGAAGTGAAAGAATGAAATAGGGACGTGAACAACCAGGGATGACCCAGTAGAAATCCGAGGCTCTGAGTGCCATACTTAACGAAGGGCTCAGCTGAAGTGCGGAGTATCTACCCACCCTCAGGGATTGGACATGCCCCCACCCAGTGGGGTGAATCCTGATATGGGACAGTTAACCAAATCTGAGTTGAGAAAGTGAAAATTAAATCCACAGCAAATGCTACCCTCAGCCCAGCTTCCCCTGAAACTTTTGTAGAAAAGTAGATAGAATGCTATATTGAGCTACCAAGCTGGCATCCTGGATGGAAAAAGAGATCTCATATTAGAAGGCAACAGAACTAAGGAGATTCTGGCACTACATCAGAGAAAACAGACGTCTGGGCAGAGCTGTCCATGCTAAACACAGCAGGATGAGAAGAAAGGGCACAACAACTCTGCAATCACCCTACAGAAAAATACAGGGTCCGGCAGAAGTAAGGTTCACTTGAGTGTGGTTGGAGAGGTACATGCATGTCTCGCATGAGATGGACAACAATTTGAACATTTCATCTAAAATGTCACATGGTGAGCTTGAGTGTGATATTGTTATATTACAGAACTACACATTTATGATTTTGTAATAAAAATGGGCATTATTTTCCAGACCCTTTCTATGAAGTAGAGATAAACAGCATGCAAAAAAAAAAAAAAAAGATTAAAAAATCAACCTGGAATAAAATATAACCTAAGAGGCAGAAGAAGATCCCATGTGAATGATCCTTATGATAGAACTTAATAAGAAAATAAATATAGTGAAACAAGAGCTAAAAGACAATTTGATAAAACAACAAAATTAGATGTAAAAGCCATTGTGAAACCAAGGAAAGAAACTGAGGACTAAAAGCACACCATTTCCTAACTAATGCATAAATTAGAAACAGACAATGCAATTGCAAATTGAATTACTGATGGAAAGGAAGAGCTATTCATAGTGAGTGCAAAGGAAAGAGACAAACACAAAGTAGATACTGAGAACAAAGAAAAGCCAACCCAAAGATAACTCTGTTCCAAAGGCGAAAAACCCAACAAATAGACACAAAAATACATTCAAATACTATTATAAGCAGTCTGACTTCATTTTTTTTTTTTAAACCCAAGCAAAAATTTACTTAGAAAGTCACAGAGGTAGAAGTGATCCCTGGAAGAAGTGAGCCAGCTGGGCTTCCTGGGCTCAGGAAACAAGTGAAAACGGCACAAGAAGGGAGGGCTCTTGGAGGGAAAAAGAAAGGCAAAGAAAACCTGACTCCAGTTTTGCTATTTGACTGCTGACAGCTTTCAAGTCCCCATCACTCCCTCTCTCCTTGTACTCCACATGTGGGCAAGCTGGTAAGGAGGCCCAGGTGCTCCTTCCTTTGGCACAGGCAAGAGTGCCAACGGGACAAGCCCCAGGCTGCCTGGGAGAATCCTCCTCCAGGCCCCACTCCCTAACCACTATGAAATCCCAAGCCAGTCACCCTTCCCAGCTCTCTCAAGCCATTTTTGAACCCACATGGCAGCCTCTCCTATTTGTCCCAGAAAACCTCATTCTGTGAGTCATAACCTTTTCATACCTTCGTGGTACGTGTGCGCCATCATGTCTCAGGGCCAAACCAAACTCAGGGCGGGGTGGGGGGAGTCATCTCGCCGCTGTGGGGGGGGTCACAACAAATACCTGCTAGGAGACGACTTCCCTATAATGTTGGAAAAACTGAAAGAGCATATTGTTTTCTGGAAGACCCTGATACAGAACGATGATGCTGAGACAAATTCCGGGAAAATTATCCAATTCCAGGATAGAAAAAAACATTTTTTTCAGGCATCCAGGTAAAAAGCGTAAGTCACTTATAAGAAGAAAAGGAATGAACACTTACTTCTCAGACTTCTCCAAACTTTTAGGAAGAATGCATTATGTCCAGCCAAGTGTCCTCAAACATGATTGTGCTCATAATTTTCATGAGTTCTTTTTGGGGAAACCAATAGTTAAAAACAAGCCAACTAAGAGATTAATGAAAATTTAAAAAACTCTGGAATGGAGGTGCTGTGGCATGTAGTGAATATCAAATCCATATAAAACTAAGATCTAGTTAAAAATGGAAGTTATGTTTGTGAAATTAAATATATTTTTTAATATTTGATCATGTAAGATTTACATATGCTGAGAGAACTAATTTAAACACAGACAAAATAAGTGAAATACAGTTTTCAGTACTAATTTCTTAATTTTTTATGCTACCTTAAAATAAATACATCACTTTAAAAATAAATTGACTATAACTTCTTAATCCTTTAAAAAATTTTTGCAAGGGTAACAATCTGCCGAACTGTAGTCTGAATATGGCTCATGGGCTGTGGAAATATTGCCCAATTTATTTGACTTACTGTGATGACAGACAAGGTGATCAGAGAAATCTTTATTTTGAAAACAATACCAGCAACTTAATATCTACAGCTTGCTTCATGAATCATATCGTCACTGCTTCTGAAGGCACTTGAATTTGTGACCCCCGCGTTAGAGGAATATTGTAGGAATGCACATATAGTTGTTAAAGAAACAACCATCTAAAATAAAGCAACTTCTTCCATTTACTTTCCTTCTCCAATCCAGTTTAATAAAATAATTTCAATATATGTATAGATTGCATATGTCACACATAGATTGAGGTCTAGATATACATATCCATATAGAGATTATTGGAATTTGGTTTGGCTGATGTTCACAATATTACTTCTGGTTGATTATATTTTTTACCTTCTAACTTGTACTTCTCTGTATTGCTTGGATTTCCAATAATGAGAATGTAGTCTATGGCCATACCATCCTGAATACACCTGATCTTGTCTGATTTTGGACGCTAAGTAGGGTCGGGCCTGGTAAGTACTTAGATGGGAGAATGTATGATTTTTACAAAACAGTAAAGTCATTATTCAAAATGTAATACATACAAAGTAAATTAGTTATATGTTCAAGCTTTTTAATATTAGGTATTAAAAGAGGTTCATATGAATAAATATATATACTTTGGGTGATCCAAATATTAGTATCATTCTCATGGTAATTTACAAATAATATGAAGTGATTAACCATTGCCAAAATTTATTTCTGTTTGTGTTAAAGGAAAGGTCCTAAATAAATTATTAATATTATTGCATTTGAAAAGAATGTTCTCATTTATCTCTTCAGTATAACTATTTTTATTTAGACAGGATTTTAGAAGTTTTTCTCATTACTCTTGGTTTAGGCTATAAATTGACAAGACGGGCATAGTTACTTTCCTTCAGCTTGAGTCAGCATAGAATTTATTAAAGAGAAAGTGGTGCTTTAACACGTCCAACAGCCAGACGGGTCATAATCTGCTTCATTAGTGCCACAGTTAACCATGCAGATCTTTTGACTCTTCACCCTGTTTCCTCCTTGTTCCAACAACATGCCAGCCTAGTCCCAGCTCTGCATCTGGAGCGGAGGAGTTTCTCCTTTGTGATATACTCTCAAAAAGAAAAAAGGACATCAGGGAAAAAAACTAATGTAGCTGAATAACGTATTGATTTGAGATAATAATAATGATCACTATTGGTTCACCAAATGTAACAAATATGCCATATTAATCTAACATGTTAATAATAAGGAAAGCTGGGGTTTATGGGAACTCTTTGTATTATCTTTGCAATTTTTCTGTTTTCTAAAACTGTTCTAAAAATAAAGTTTATTTTAAAAAATTATATGGAACTTTTTGAGCCGTACAGGAAATACTGCTGTCAGAATGACCCACGTAAAAATCAGAACTACCATCATCTTCGTGCTTTCTCATGGCAGCACAAAGTCCCCCATAGTCCCCATAATAGCTCATGGGGACTGTGTTGTCGTGGAAGCTGTGCTGTCTCACCCATCTCCCCCTTTCAGAGATATTGCCCCAGCTGCTGGGCAGGCTGCTAGCTAACAGCTCCAAACTGTTTAGGAATCGCTTCATCTGAAGAGCACCACCTAGCCCAAGGTCATATCCACCCCTCAGGGCAGCCTGACCCCAGCGATTGGTAATGTTACTGATAGCTCCCTGAAGGGGGAAAAAAAAGCCTTAATCTGTAGCATTTGCCAATTTCTAGTATAAATGCTCCTACTTCAGCCCATTTCAACCTACTAATGTTTAATCAATGAATGCACATTTGAGAAGAGATGCATACAGTTGCTTTTCCCGAGCTGGTAGGAGCCAGCCCCAGCACGCCACTGAGTCTTCCTGAAGTCAGTCTAGGACAACTTTGAAGAGCCATTTCAACTCCAGAGCTTCCTGTAAGGTCAGCTGAGTGCATAGTGTCACTCCATTGCAGCCCACCCTCCACTCTACCTAGCGCTGCATCCTTCCTACCTTTTTCCAGCTTTTGAACTCAAGAGCACCCCTTAACTAACTTCCAGCATGCTAATGTCAGCTCAGATGCTGCTTCCCGTGGAACCTAACTTGCAACAAGGATTTTTTTCCTGGGCAAACTGCTCAAGAAGCTTTTTATTCAATGACTGCATAACGTGCTTGAAGACAGGGATGATGGTGACAATGATGGTAGTGCTGATAGTGATGGGATAAGTTTTTGTCTGATAGTCTCTTGAATTTTATTTGAACAAGGGTTCAGGATATTTGTCAAGTGGGAATGAAAAAATAGAAATGATAACTAAATATTTAAATTAAAAAAATGTGTTACTACCTAGGAAACCCAGCAGACATTGCATAACCATGCCTTCTTCACCCACATTCCCCTCAACATGGAATCTGTGATGTCTCTGCCTTCACTCAATGTGTATTTTTTATATACTCTGTGCCAAGCTATGCTAGGGAACTGGTATTTTAACAGCATAGTACTTCCCTATAAGGGACTTATAAACTAATGTGAGGCCAAGGGGAAAAAAAGATAAAGATAAAGTTTAAAAGTTTAAACAAAGTTTTAAAAAAAAGCACTGTGATTTATGTAAGCACGAGGAGGGTGGATGCTCTGAACACACAGTGATAGCCACCATTTATCAGGCCAGGCTTACTGTGCGCCCGGCATTGTTTTAAATGCGTTACAAGCATGATTTCATTAAATCTCACAACAATCCTGAGAGCAGTTCAACTGTAACAGATAAGGAAACTCACATGAGAGTGTGAGTAGCTTTCCCACGGTCACTCAGGGAGTGAGTATCGGGAAAAGTCTGGATTTGAACACCATGTACTAACTCAAGACCCAGAACTTTTGACCACTGTGCTGCTGAGAGACTGGATATAACAAGGAGTGTACAAGTGGGGTGAAGACAGAAACTTCATAACAGAATGATGACATAAGAGGCTGCGAAGGAATAGTCATAGAGGAAGGAGGGCAATCAAGGGTTGAGAGGGTTTGAAAAAGCAGAGCATGGCCTGAAGAATCAAATATGGAGAGGAGGTCAACAAAAATAGAGAAAGAAAGTTCCCTGGGCTTTAACCACAGTGAGGTCCTTGGGGATCTTTGGTAAGGGAAGCTGGGAAATGAATGAATAAGTGACAGAGAAACAAACTCAGTGAGTGTGGAGTATTATTGCTGAAAGCCTAGATGTTCAGATAAGGATGAGCATTAGATATCAGGTCAAAGAGAGATTTTTTCTACAATTGGTTTTGCTTTGGTTTTTCTAAGAAGGGACAGACTTGAGCATGGATAGTGCATGGGTATTAAATTGACCTACCTAGCTTCTCTTCCACCTTTTTTTGCAACCGCCCCTGATTTCTGTTTGGAGTAGTAATCTTTTCTCTCCCTCAATTCTGTGTAGGCGGAACTACTAATTCGAGGGGGAGGGTTCCTTCACCTACGCTAAGACCACCTGACACTCTCCCCTGGGACTTCAAAACTTGGATGACTGACAGACACCAGACCAAAAAAAAAAAAGTTTAGAATTGATTTATCCAGCTTTCATTATAAACACTAGGTATGACTATTGAGGCCTGACCCTAGGCAGTTATGAAAGCTACACCTGGAAGGCTTCATGGGGAAAAGCTGTCCTCCCCACGCCAGCTTGGGGCAAAGCCAATGCATTGCAGTCTGGGGACAGTACACTCAGGCCCCCTTGGGCTCCTGCTCTTGGCATATTTGCATTCTTAGCCCCAGTAGCTTCATTTCTTGGTCTCTTAACTGAGGCCTTGAGCAGGTCTTCTTCAGGCATCCCTGCTGAGGCCTCCCTGCCAGGAAGACAAGAAACCTTGAAGACACCTTTCCCCACCCAGACTCAATACTCACTACTTTTCTGCTTCTAACCCTCACCCCTCGGGGCTCCCCCATCTCGGGGTCCGTAAAACTGCAGGAGATTTTAGCTCAAGGCTGCTAGACAGTGAGATGGCCCCCTTGTCTGTGCTGATCCACTTACCCCCATCCAGTGCCTGCTCTATGGAGGAAAGTAGAACAGGGGGAGTTGGCATTTTGTCTGGTTTGAGCCTCTTGCTTATGCCATTGCAGTAAGTGATTAAAGGCTTCTTCCCTTTTGGTTCTTTGCTTTAATCGACTACTTTGTCACCTGACAGCTCAGCTCTCAGTCTTGCCAGCTCAGCTGAGCTCCTGAGAGCTGGAACTGTTCATGATGCAATGCCACCCAGCTCCACAGAGCTGCTCCGGCACCTGTTCTTCCCAAGGCAGATTTAACATTTCCTTACATGTGGTGGGCCTTTTCTTTTCTTTTTGGCTTAAATTATCCAGAGCTGTTTGCAGATAAAAACCCTAAGTGACATCAGCATGCCTATATCTTGATCTCGATAAACCAACAGAGAGTAATAATGCAAATATATAGAACAGGAAGAGGAGAAATAACTATGACTAATACAGCAGAGCTCCTGAAGAATCAGGGGAAATGGGATCCAGAGGTCATTCCAATTTACTGGCCTTTGACAGAAGGGAAATTTGTTTCTCTGAACCTAGAGGAATAAAGGCAAGAAGAGGCCTGGGTAAGATGTGTATGTGGATTTGGGGCAGGGGGGATAAGAAGGATGCCAAAATTACCTGGGTTGGATGGACTCTGATATTTCTAAGCAGGAAGAAACCTTGCTGAGACAATAAAGCGGTGATGAGCTAAAGAGGCTAAATATTTAAGTAGCTGCTGTGCAGGATGGCTGAGGAGCTGACTGATGCAAGGGGACATGGCCATGAGGATAGGTAAGAGCCTCAGTGTACCTGGGTAACTTCACCACAGACAGCTTGCGAAAGAGGCCGTGGGAGTAATGTATTTTATCTGAAGTATCTTCTAAACTGTATATTTTTGCTAAATTTATTCTTTTTTTTTCAGTTATAATTTTGGAGCAAAAAGTTACCAAATCTATTTCAATAGTGATATCTTGCTTTTGTTCCTCTGTGCGAAACTTAAAGTACATATGAATGGCCAGCAGAGGGAGCCAAAACCATGCGTGGGCATTTCTACATAGCTTTTAGGAAAGTTGATTAAAAACTACAAAATGCAAATGAAACTCATTTTCCAAGAACATACGCAAAAACCATATAAATCATAGAATTTAATGCTACTCTGCTGCCAAGTACTGCATAGAAAATTTCAAAGCTAGAATGAGATTCTGAATCTCAAGTAGTTCGAAGTAGCAGCATTCCTCCTGCTTCCAGATTCTCATTCTCTCTCTGGGACTTGTCTGGAGTAACTCCCCCAAAGCTAGGTAATTTGTATTCTATTTCAGTGAACTTTTTTCCAGTTCCCGTTGCCGGAGCATATTGGTTCATACTGGTTCCAGCTGTGTTGAGAAGAAGCGGGATGGCCTCCAGCTCAGATCTCTTGAATCAGGCTGTAGGCGGGTACCCCTTAAGAAGGGGAAGGAGCACATTTCTTGTAGAAGTTTGTTGAAAAAGCATTGGCTGCAACTAAATTTAAGCACCTGTTTTCTGCATGATACTTGCCTTAGTTAGGGTGTTTTGTTTCTAAGCAAAAGAATCCAATTTTGACTAACTTAAGGGGGGAAAGGAATTTATTGAAAGGATAGTGGTTTGCTTTATCCTTTCGTTTATAACTGAAATTTGGGGAAAATACTTTATTATGAAAAATGATAGTAGATTTATTCTGTACAACTTTATTTCACAAATTTGAAAATTTAGATAAAATGGATAATTCCTAGAAAAATATAACTCTGAAATTAATGAAAATAGAAGAAAATACACTATAACTTATTTTTACAAATGAATGCATAATTTAAAAACCTTTCTATTAAACAAACAAACACAAAACCCCTCAGGCTGAAATGGCCTCACTGGCAAGTTCCAACAAATATTTTTTTATAAAAATTTGTAAAATTTGTATTTTAATTTGTTCTTGTACAGTTTTCTGTCTTTTACTCCCATCCCAGCCCACTGCCCCAGCCCTCCCCACCTCCCTCCCCTTTCCACCCCAAATATTGTTTTGTTTTGTTTTTTAAATAATGTCATCTGAAAGATGTCAAAGGAAAATAAGACAAATCATTGTGAGGCTCACATAACCTTGATGCCAAATCCCAACAAGAGACTTCCACTTCCAGAAAGACATTCTTTTTTATATTCCTCTCTTTAGCTGTAGTAAGTACAGCTAAAAAGGCTTGGCATTGTAAATAAAGCACATAAGACAACTCTGTAATGTGGAGAGAGGAAGGCAGGCTAGACAGGGGCCTCAGACACAGGAATGATACTATGCTAAGTGGCCTGGGTTTCCTTTCTACTTCTTATATCTCAGGGTTTGTTGTTGTTGTTTTCTTCTTCCTTAACCATTGTATTCTTAAGACCTCATAAAGTATCTAGCAAACAGGAGGTGCTTGATGTGTGAATGAATGAATGATCACGAAGTGATGTATCTATGAAGCATGCAGGGCTATTGAACGCATTATTGAAGAAAAAGTAAACTCAGTCCCCAATCTCTTTCAGTTTGTTGTATCTCACCTAAGCACTGGCCAATTTAAAAAGAACAGAGAGCTACACAAAAGTAAGGGGAGAGAACCTGCTAAAACTATAAGCACATAAGAAGCTCCTTGTTAGACAAGGATAGGTATGATAAGAGAGTCATTTTTCTTCCACAGATAAAGAAAAATACTGTAAGAAAAGCAGAATGTTAGGAAATCTGTGAATATGGAAAAGAATATTCCAAATCCAGGATTAAAACATAGATTCTGAAAAAGAAATAAAGTATGAAATCTGCTTAGGCTAGATCAGATATATGGACCACTTTGCTAAATAACCCAAAAGCTGTCTTTTGCTGTAATAGACACCATGAAAGTGAAGAAAACAAGAAAAAAGGAGAAAGCAGCAAGAATGAAAGATTTCCTATTCATTATTTTAGATGAGAATATAAGCTAATCCAAAGCACCCAACACCTAGAACATACTAAGTGTCAATGAATACTGGAAACCCACACATCGAATGGTGCCCGCTCGCAGGGCCACTTGGCCGCGCAGCCCTAGGAGGTGTTCTTGGTGGTGCTGCCCATGTGGAAAGCACCCCCTGGACGTAGTTCGCAAAGAGCATTCATGACCAAACGCTGCAGCCCTGCTTATGGAAATGTTTGTGTCTCCACAGCAGTATAGAACCACACTCTTGATACCCACCAATGGTTCCATCCAAGTCGGCATGGTTCACCTTCCAGAAAAGCAAATAAATATATAAAGGTGAGGTTAAGTGATTTTTCTGTGACTTCGTATCCCAAGGTGTATACCTGAAATGGATCCAGGATACTGCGGGGGAAAGGGGTTAGGTACAAAAGGATTATCTGGACACAGTATGGATATTCTTTAGTTCTTACAAATTAGACACAGATAAAGTCATTCTGCAAACTGATGTGACATGGCATTCCAATTATAAATCAGTACAGGATGACTGTCTAAATTCTTCGGTAGATAACTTTATATTGAAATGACCTTTCATGAAATAGCTTTCCTTACAATTTCTACACAATTCATTTAGACACCCTGTCAGTATTAAAAGATAACCAAACAGAAAGAGAAAAATCCTAATAAAATGACAATTTCCTTAGTTAATGTAATCAGATAGGGCATCCATATTCCTTGTTAATATGAATTTAGTTCAAATAACGAAAGACCTTTGTTCACTTTGTGATAAAATTAGATACTTGCAAAATAGGTTTCTGACAATTCACATAAATTTATTTTTGCAATAACCATTTAGAGCAGGAAGCTTTTCTAAATGCTAGCATTGGCATTAGGTTAGAATGAAATAACCTGACTTCTAAAAAAGCACTTCATGAAATGCCTTGCTAGGTTTCAATGAAAGCAGTATGAGGTGTCTGCTTAGTAAGTGTGCCATTTCTTTTTTACCTAATTTATTGCTTTACTTGGACAATTTACCAACATAATTGGTCAACACACTTTTAAACCAGATCATCTCATCTCATGTTCAAGACTGAATGACAAGAGGAGTCAAAAGAGGAAAGTGCTTTAGTGTTCATTTGCCCAAGATTATTTTTAATATGAAAATTGGACAACTAGTGATAAGGCAGTGTTTCACAAACTTACCTGCTCCTGAGATTTCCTGGGGTGCTTGTTTATTTAGCTTTATTTATTTTTCCTTCTTGTGTGTGTATTCACCACCCCCAATCAAGTCCCTGTCCATTACCATTTAATACCGCTACACCCTCCCCATCCTCTTCCCCCCTACCCCTGGTAATCACCACACTGCTGTCTGTGCTCATGAGTTTTTTCTCTTTCTTTTCTTTTTCACTCAATCCCTCCACCACTCCCCAACAGATGCCAGACTCTCTGAGTCCGTCTCTATTTTGATAGTTCAGTTTGTTCATTAGAGTCCACATGTGAATGAAATCATATGATATTTGTCTTTCCCTAACTGGCTTATTTCACTTGGCATAATGCTCTCCAGGTCCATCCATACTGTCACAAAGGGTAAGATTTCCTTCTTTTTTACAGTCAAGTAGTATCCCATTGTGTAAATATACTGCAGCTTTTTTTTATCCACTTACCTACTTACAGACCCTTGGGCTGCTTCCAAATCTTGGCTATTGTAAGTAACACTGCCATGAACATAGAGGTGTTTATAGTATTTTGAATCAGTGTCTCCAGTTTCTTCTGATAAATTCCCAGAAGTGGAATCACTGGGTCATAAGGCAGTTCCATTTTTCACTTTTTGAGGTAACTTCACACTGCTTTCCACAGTGGCTGTCCCATTTGGATTCCCACCAACAGTACAAAAATGTTTCCCTTTCTCCACATCCTTGCCAAAACTTGTTTGTTGATTTATTGATGAAAGCCATTCTGACAGCTGTGGGGTGAGATCTCATTGTGGTTTTAATTTGCATTTCTCTGATGATTAGTGATGCTGAGCAGCATCTTTTCATATGTCTATTGGCCATCTGTATGTCCTCTTTGGAGAAGTGTCTACTCAGGTCCTTTGCCCATTTTTTAATTAAGACTGACTGTTGTTTAGTCGTTGAGTTGTATTAAGTTCTTTATAAATTTTGGATGTTAACCCCTTATCAGATATATCATTGGTGAATATGTTCTCCCATTCAGTGGGTTTTCTTTTCATTTTGTTGGTTTCCTTTGCTGTGCACACACGTTTTAAAAGCACAGATTCTCAGGTCTCACTCCCAGTGGTGGTGGTTCCTGGGTCCGGGATGCGGTTCAGGAACGTGTATTATTAAAGCATCTGAATAAGGGGAAATGCTTGGTGTCATGGAGGGAAGATGACCTAGTCACAGAGTTCAGAACGTCGGGGTTGCCAGCTCTTCTGTCTGTGCTTAACAGAGTTGTTCTATCTCCTTGGTTCTGCATTCCCTCAGTTGTACAAACAAAACAGAAAGACTGGTTTTGGTCTATAAACCTGTGACTATAGGAAGCGTCCCGGTCTTGTTCACTGCTCGGTCCCCTGTGCCTTAACATGATGCCTGGCACAAAGCAGCCTCTTTGTTAACATTTGTTGACCAATTTACTATTTAGACAACCTGTGAGATTACTTTCAATTTTAAAAATTATATGATTGTAAAATGAGTAAGTAATAAAACAATTCATTTGGTCAGCCATTTATAAAATAACAACTATTCTCAAAACAAAACATAAACCCCAAAGGCCCCCACTGCTTTCACTGGTTTCAGGGCTGCACCTTCCTAGTGAGTGTTTCGAAGCACCTGGCATGGGTGATTTGATTTCCTGTCTTCCTCACAGTTGCCGTGATGGTTAATGTAATGAACAGGAAGCACTTGGCACAATGTATAAGTGAGAAAAGTGAGGGGAATCTGGGAAACTCAGTAAATTCTGTGGAAAACAGAATGAGTTCTCCTGCTACCCATACAGAAATGCTCTAGTCATAGCATGACTTTTAAGATTTTGTTACTTTAGTCTCAAAACATACTGTCAAATAACAAGCCCAGAATTATCAGGAAACTTCCCGAGCACATGTGGATTATACAGAAATAAGTGCTTTTAAAAATGACTATGGAGGAAAAATAATCCCTGGAAAGTTTACTTTAAAATTAAATACTGTTAATAATTTCTAAAAACTCTTATTAAAGTATCCACTTACACCATCCCATACATTAAGTATCCAGTAGAACGTAAAGAAGTGGTTCTCAAAGTGTGCTCCCCACACCAGCAGCATCACCATCACCTCGGAAATGCAGATTCTTTTTTTATTGTATTTTATTGATTATGCTATTACAGTTGCCCCAGTTCCCCCCGTTCATTCCCCTCCACCCTGCACACCCCCTCCCACCCACATTCCCCCCTTTAGTTCATGCCCATGTGTCATAAGTTCTTTAGTTTCTACATTTCCCACACTATTCTTGCCCTCCCCCTGTCTATTTTCTACCCACCTCTGTGATACTTGTTCTATGTACCTTGTCCCCCTCCCTCCTCCTCCCATTCCCCTATTGCTAACCCTCCATGTGATCTCCATTTCTATGTTTCTGCTCCTGGTTTAGATGTTTGCTTAGTTGGCTTTTGTTTTAGGTGTGGTTGTTAATACCTCTGAGTTTGCTGTCTTTTTACTGTTCATATTTTTTATCTTCTTTTTCTTAGATAAGTCCCTTTAACATTTCATGTAATAAGGGCTTGGTGATGATGAACTCCTTTAACTTGACCTTATCTGAGAAATGCTTTATCTTCCCTTCCATTCTAAATGACAGCTTTGCTGGATAGAGCAATCTTGGATGTAGGCCTTTGATTTTCATGACTTGGAATACCTCTTTCCAGCCCCTTCTTGCCTGGAAGTCTCTTTCGAGAAATCAACTGACAGTCTGATGGGAACTCCTTTGTAGGTAACTGTCCTTTATCCCTTGCTGCTTCTAGAATTCTCTCCTTCATTTTAATCTTGGGTAATGTAATTATAATGTGCCTTGGTGTGTTCCTCCTTGGGTCCAACTTCTTTGGGACTCTGTGAGCTTCCTGGACTTCCTGGAAGACTATTTCCTTTGCCAGATTGGGGAAGTTCTCCTTTATTATTTGTTCAAATAAGTTTTCCAATAAGTTGTTGCTCTTCCTTTTCCCCTTCTGGTACCCCTATAATTCGGATGTTGGGACATTTAAAGATGTCCTGGAGGTTCCTAAGCCTCTCCTCATTTTTTTGAATTCTTGTTTCTTCCTTCTTTTCTGTTTGGTGTTTCTTTCTTCCTTTTGGTCCACTCCATTGATTTGAGTCCCAGTTTTCCTCCCATCTCTGTTGGTTCCCCATGCGTTTTTCTTCATTTCACTTATAGTAGCCTTCATTTTTTCATCTAATTTGTGAGCAAAATCAACCAATTCTGTGAGCATCCTGATCACCAGGGCTTTGAATTGTGCATCTGAAAGGTTGGCTATCTCTTCATCACTTAGATAAATTGGCTCTGGGCTTTGATTTGTTCTCTGGTTTGAGCCATTTTTGCTTCTGTTTTTTTTTTTTTTTTTAGTCTAGTCGCGGCTGTTACTTAGTGAGGGGTGGAGCCTTAGAGGTGTTCCCCAGGGTGGGGCAGCCCAGTCACTGGGTTGTGAGGCTGTATGTGGGGGCGGGGTCCGAGAGGGAACAATGGCCCTTGCTCTGCTCTCTCTCGGATTCCAGTCCCTTCCACCACTTCCCCTTTGCCTGGATTATCTGCGCGTGAATGTGGGACCACCCGGTCAGCCAGCTGCCTTGCTCGGCCTCACTGGGTCTACACAGTTGCCACCCAGTGCCTGGGGTCTGCTAGTCGCCACCTGCGCACCTGGGGGCTGCCAGCCACTGCTGCCTGCGTGCCTGGTCTGCACCTCCGCTTTTTCCTGCCGCGACTCCGCCCCTCTTACCGGTCTGGATGAATCCTTGTTGGACTTCCAAACGGTTCGATTTTCTGAGTTCTGGTTGTTTTCTTGTTTCTAAATCTTTGTTGTCCTTAATTTTGGTTGTGAGAGGCGGCATAGTGTGTCCGACTATGCCTCCATCTTGGCCGGAAGCTGGAAATGCAGATTCTTGAGCCCTGCTTCAGACCTGATGAAACATGGATGCGGGATGGTAAAATCCATGATCCATGTCTTCCAGGCGACTGTGATGCACAGTGAAGTATGGGAACCACTGATTTGAAGTAAATGGGATTATAAAAACAAATTCCAAGAAGACCCAGTTTTACTTTCTTTTGTATAAACCTCCTACAGTGTACCAGATTAAAAAATATATATATCATATATCTATTCAACTGCATAGCAAGACATTTAATTAGCAAACATATAATAAACACATTTTTGTATAATAAGTTTTCTTCTTTTGGAAAAGATATCTGAAATTCTGAGCTTGAATGAAAACAATATAAACCACTGGCTTTTAGGATATGTCCTTATTTCTCAATTTTACAAGTGAAATATAAATTTTTAATAAAACATTACCAAGTATTACCAAATTTAATTTTAATATTATTAAAATCACAATAAAATGAGATTATGAATATACAATGCAGAGTCACAAGTTTTTTTTTTTTTTTTTAAAGTCCAAATAGCAATTCTGATTTGGAGCTAGTGATGTGTATGATTCTCAGGGTAAGTAGATATCATAAATTTATAGTTCTATGCTAAAAAAAACCTCTTAGCTACAGAATTCTGAAAATCTTAAAATTACATTTTTCAGATACCAGCGAAGAGGAAAGAGATTGTCAATGTGAGGGCAGAGTGCAGATGGGAGTATTGGTGAGAGGAACTGAGATCCATTCACTGTCACACTCTATGGTTACAAGTGAAGAAATCCAAGAGGCCATGGTGAGAAGGTTATAGAATGACTGCCCATTCTACATTGTTCTACAGCTTTGGAGAACACGCCTCTTAAGTATGTTTTTCCAACATTTTCCCCCAAGCCCTAGAATTCACCAAAAGAAAGGGTTGACTTAAATGTAAAGGAGAAGAAACAAATCAATTCCTCTGCCACAGCTCCTAGTCAGGGACATTAAATGGCAGCATGCTGATGACCTCTCCAGACTCGGTGACGATGGCGTCATACACCCACTTCCGGCCGCAGCGGCACTCAGGACCGCACTTGTTGGAGTTGCACTTGGGGCAGGGGTAGAAGCAGCCCAGGCAGTTCTTCTCCAGGCAGTCGCACAGGTCGGCATCGTTGCAGATCAGCCTGCCGCTTTTGTCATACTTCCTCACAACTCTGCGAAGGAAAACAGTGACGCTAATGTGCCAGCGGAATTTTCCTCAGCGTTGAGGATAAATTATTGTGCAGCAAACTTCATTAATATGACTCTTTTACGTGGAGGAGATTACCCAGCAACACTTCAGAACATTACATGGCAATGATGCCCTGGGAAATTCTGCCATATGTGACCAATTTCCAATGCAGCCAGTCTTGTCACCGAGAATAACAAATATTTCACTTATTCCATCTAAGCTAATTATGAGGAATAACTGATTAAATCTTCCTTCTATAGATGCCCCAATTTTTCCTTTAAATTACACCCATTCTTGATGGAATTTCCCCTAGTAAACTGCACTCTTTTTTTCCTTCTTAAGAAAAATGCCCTACAGTGAATACGATTACATTTTTTAATGTCAGGCATTAAAACTTACTCAGTTACTATGCCATCATCGTTACAAAAGTAAATAAACAAACAACTCCTTAGCTAGCAGTGCCTTTGCTTCTGTTCCTTTCTGACTCTGTTTTTTACCAGTGTGGAGGAAGAAAACAGGTGGCTAGGTGGTGGGATCCGCTGTAAGCTCTGATTGGAGGTAAGGATTCTGGGCCAGACAAGAGCACCAGAGTCTACACCTTGCTTCAGGTCCAACACTTTCTCTGTCAGCCTCTAAAACACATCCAGGAACAAAAGGCTTTGACAAGAATTCCCACACCCTCTCAAAACCAACCACTTTGAAATAAATCCTTCAAAGCTGAGTTACTTAAAAGTCTTAGAATAACAAAAAGGCCTCTGTGCAGCCTGTGTCCATTATTACCTGATGAAGTCAAAAAAGGCTGTGAAATGATGAACTTCTGCCCCCTGGGTTCCCAAGCAGGCATAACACCTCCCTTCCTCCTCAGTTAAGTAACGCTGTTCTAGCCTCTTCCCCCTCCTAGTAAAGCAGGGAAGGTTGAGGACCATTATGTATACTTGCTGCCTGATTACCACACTTTAGTGGAATGCCTTCCAACAAGGATTTACATCTGAAGCATTTCTTCTGTGGAATGGAAGCTCCCCCACCAACTCCCAAGCCCCTCAGGATATTCAGATGTCAGCTGAATTTAAAAATCTATTATGGGAGTAATGGGAATTGGAGGCCATCAAACCAAAAGAGAGGTCAGATTCTTCCCTTCTCCCTAGGCCTTAACCCAAATACACCCTCATCTTAACTCAGACATCAAGACAGATTTTAGTTTCCTGCCCACTGATGCTACCTTATGTAAAATTCTGAACTATCATACACACAAAAGTATACAAAACATTCAAACACAGATAAAAAAGAAAAATAAAACCAGCTTGTGTGCTCACTGCCCGGTTTAATGAGTATCGTACCTTCAAGGTCCTCTTTACGCCCCACGCATGGCCGCCTTCCACCCAGCCCTCCGAGGGGAGCCACACCTTGATGTTATAAAAACCATCTTCTTATTTTACTCTTGGTTATGTCACATGTGTATGTATGCCCAGGCATACTGCATTTTCCCTCCTGTAATTTGATTTTTTAATTCTATCGCATGATTTGAGATGAATCTCTGATGGTGCATGCAGCTATGTTCAAATATTCTTACTTCTATATGTATTCCACTGTATGAATATACAAGTTAGTTATCTTTTCCATTATAAATGGGCATTTGGATTATTACTATTTTATCTTCTTTGCTACTGTAGTGATGCTATGACACTTCATGAACATGTCTCCTATCGTACAATACATGCGTAGCAGTCTTTTCAGGAGTAAAGCTGTCAGGCTGTAAGTGTTATAGGTAATGCCAAGCTGTTTTAAATAGTGGCAGTACCATGTTACACTCAATTCATTTCCCATAGCTCCATCAACATTGGCATCATCACACTAAATTCTTTGCCTGCCTGGGGAGTGGGGCACTTCTCCCCATGCTGCTGATGGGGTCCAGTATCCTGAGAGTTTGTTAGCCTTTTCTTCTATGAAATATGCCTGTTCACTGTTCAGTTCATTTTTCTCAAAGGAAGTTTATTTTTTTATTAAATTGTAGAATCCTCTACATATTTTGGATACTAACTTTTTAAATTATAAATAACTTCTCCTACCTTGTGACCTATGTCTCATTATTTTTAGGGTGTCTTTTAATGGGTATATATCTCAATTTTAACATAGTAGAATTTATCAACCATTTTCTTTATAGTTTACTTAGTTTGTACTTCTGATGCACTAGCAATCATTGTGCTTATGATACTTCATGTCCATTTGATACCTGAATCTACTCCCATAGTTATATTATTTCTCCTTCAAATAATAGATCTTTCTTACTTTTATCATCTATCCTACTAAAGTTGTTACTCTAATCCAAGGGCTTCTGCACTACAGTCTCCCTATTTTTTTCTGCAGCCTTCTAAAAAATTGATTTCTAGTTTGGGATTATAGTCTATTTCTTGTAGTTACTAACTTCCAGACCATGGGGTGATACTGTACTTTAGAAAACATATTTTTAAATTATAAACAAGGGTCAACCTTCAATTACTTTCTTTGTCAAGGAGAATGCATGCATTTTATTATCCCACAGATCAAATATGGTAAATGGGGATCTTACTTGTATTTTACAGAAAAATACTCATTCATCTTTGACATCCGGGCTTTCTTTTTCTGCTCTCGAGTTTCAGGATTGAAGTCTGCTACCTGTGGTCCAGGGTTTTGAAATGCCAAGCATTTTAACTGCCGCTCTATCTGTTGCTGTGAAACAAATAAAATGTATTAGTAGTAAGAACTGGGTGGCTTAATCTGTCTTACATTGTATCAAAATAAATTTTCTGTAACTTTTACCATAATGGTGTGAAAGGATAGAAACTATTACCTGAAGAAAAAAACAGAAACTTAATCTGATTAAGTTTCAAAAGATGATGTAAATCTCCTCAGTTTAGGTCATTCTTTCTGAACAACAGCAACAAAAATCTATAGTATAAAACTTATATAATGAAAATGTAAAAAAAAAACAAATAAGAACAGAATTTTTTCACACCTGCAAAACACCAGTTGGCTCCTCAAATATCATAGGGATGAAAGTCAGAATTAGCAATTTAGGGGGGAAAAGGACAGGGGAGAAAAGGCCCCTTCACAGTTGTCAGCTGAAGAAGCCCCGGGAGAGTGTGTCAGGTCACAGAGGGAGCTGAGTGCACACATTCCTCCCCTTCAGTGCTGGGGGACATTTCAGAACTACTCACTAGCCTGGAACGTGGGCTCCATCGGGCTCCGATGCAGAACGCTGCCAACTGAAGTTTACACTCTCAGTCAAAGCTCCAATTTGAAGAAGCAATGGCTTTGTCAGAATGGCTTTCTAGAGTGTTAATGTATATTTTCAAAAGTCTCTAGGGAAATTCTAAATTATACAGGACCTAATTAGGAAGACAAGTAATGAAGATGCTTCCATCAATCCTGGTAACTTATTTTGAACACATAGCACATATGTCATGAGGGAAGGAAATGCTCTTCTGAAGGATTTTAGAAGAACCTGAGTGGCCCAAAAATATATATAAAAAGAGGTGGGAAAAGTGGGTTTACAGTTGTTAGCACGGACAGTGGTACAACACACAACAAAGAGGAGAGATTCAAGGTGGTGGCAGACTGGGTGGATGTTACCATCAATTCCTTCCAGGACCCACCTGGAATTACAGCTAAAATATGGAGCAATCAACCTGATAGCCATCTGAAGACTAGCTGAAGAGAAGTCTTACGACCAAACATCTAGAGGAGAAATCACATCAAGACTGGTATGAAGGTCAGAGAAGTAACTGGAAACTTGTTAAAACTGACAGAGAAGTAACAAATGGCATAAAAAAAATACAAAGAATTGTAAAAAAAAATTATGAACAAGTATGTGCCAATAAATTGGCAATCTGGATGAAATGGATAAATTCCCAGAAACATACAATCTTCCAAAACTGAATCAGGGAAAATCAAAAAATCTAAATAGATTATACTCAGTAAAACCAAAGCAGTAATTAACAAAAACAACCTCTCACAAACAAAAGTCCTGGACCAAATGGCTTCACAGGTGAATTTTACCAAACCTTTAAAGAACAATGAACAACTATCCTTCTCAAACTATTCCAAAAAATTCAAGAGGAGAAGATTCCCAAGCTCATTTTATGAGGCCAGCATTATCCTAATTCAGAAAACAGATAAAAACTCTACAAAAAAAGAAAACTATAGGCCAATATCCCACATAAACATAGATGCTAAAATCCTCAGCAAAATATTAGCAAACTGGAACCAGCAATATATTTAAAAGATCACATACCATAATCAAGGGGGAGTTATCCCAGGGATGCAGATTTGGCACAATTGTCTGCAAATCAATAAATGTGATAAACCACATAAACTAAATGAAGGATGAAATCACATAATTATATCAGATGCAGAGAAAGCATTTGATAATATCCACCACCCATTTATGATAAAAACTCTCAGCAAAGTGGGAATAAAGGGAACATACCTCAACATAGCAAGGGCCATATATGACAAACCCACAGCCAATACCATACTCAATGGGCAAAACTAAAAGCATTTACCTTCAGATCAAGAATAAGACAGAGATGTCCACCTTCACCACTGTTATTCAACATAGTACTGGAAGTTCTAGCCACAGCAATCAGACAAGAATAAGAAATAAAATGCATACAAATTAAAAAGGAAGAAGTAAAAAAGTCATTATTTTCAGATGACATGACACTATATAAAGAGTGCCCCAAAGATGCCACCAAAAACTATTAGAACTGGTAAGTAAATTCAGTATAGTGGCAGGAAACAAAATGAACATCCAGATACCAGTTGCAACTTTTATATACCAATGATGAATGATCAGTAAAAGAATCTAAGAAAATATCCCATTCTCAATTCCACCAAAAAATACCTTGGAATAAATTTAATCAGAGATGTAAAAGACCTGTACTTGGAGAGTAATAAGACACTAAAGAAAGAAACTGAAGAAGATATAAATAATTGGAAGCATATTCCAGCCCTGGCTGGTGTGGCTCAGTGGATTGAGTGCTGGCCTGCAAACCAAAAGGAAGCATATTCTCTGTTCATGAGTGGCAAGAATTAACATCATAAAATGTCCATATCAACCATAGTAATCTATAGGTTTGACATAATTCCTATCAAGATATAAATGGTGTATTTCAAAGAACTACAACAAATATTCCAAAAATTTATATGGAACCACAGAAGACCCAGAGTACCCAAAGCAATCTTGAGAAACAAGAACGAAGTTGGAGGCATCCTGCTACCAGATATCAAACTACACTGCAAGACCACAGTAATCAAAGCAGCATAATACTGTCATAAAAACAGACATACAGATCAATGGAACAGAATAGAGAGCCCAGAAATAAAACAATGCCTTTATGGTCAATTAATATTTGACAAAGAAGGCAAGCATGTACAGTGGTGTAAAGATAGCCTATTCAATAAATGGTGTTGGGAAAATTGGACAGATATATGCAGGAAAGTGAAACTATACCACCTTTTTACACCATACACAAGAATAAATTCAAAATGCATTAAAAATTTAAATATTAAACCTGGAACCATAAAAATCCTAGAGAAAAACATTGGTAGTAAAATTCCAACATTTCTCATAGCATTATTTTTTCTGATATATTTTCATAGGCAAGGGAAATGAAGCAAAAATAAATAAATAAATAAATAAATAAATAAATAAATAGGATTACCTCAAACTAAAAAGCTTTTGTGCAGCAAAAATAACCATCAACAAAATGAAGAGACAAAACATTGCATAGGAGAACATGTTTGCCAATGATATATTTGATAAGAGGTTAATATCTAAAACTTATAAAAAACTTATATAACTCCACAATAACAAAAATAATCCAATTAAAAAATGGGCAACGGACCTGAATAGACACTTCTCCAAAGGGTACATATCCAAGGCCAAAAGACATGAAAAGATGCTCAACATCACTAATCATCAAAGAAATGTAAATTAAAACCACAATGAGATTTTACCTCACAGCTGTCAGAATGGCCATCATCAATAAATTAACAAACAACAAGTGCTGGTGAGGATGTGGAGAAAAGGGAACCCTAGTGCACTGTTAGTGGGAATGTAGCTTGGTGCAGCCCTGTGGAAAGCAGTACATAGGTACCTCAATAAATTAAAAATGGAACTACCTTATGACCCAGTGATTCCACTTCTAGGAATATTGCCAATGAACCCCAAACATAAACTGATGAACAAAACAGAAACAGGGGTATGAATATATGGAAAGGACTGTCAGCTATCAGAGGGAAGGGGGGTTGAGAAGGCTGGATGAAAAGAGGTGAAAGGATTAAGAAAAAAACCCATATATAACATACAGACACAAACAATAGTGTGGTGATAGTCAGTGGGAAAGGGAGTAGGGGTAGTAGGGGTAGCAGGGGTGGGCGAAGGGGATAAGTAGGAATAGGAAGAGACTTTGGGGCTTTGGGTACATGAAGCAGTGTGCAGATGATGTTTTGTTAAATTGTACACTTGAAACCTGTAGGTTTTGTGAACCGATGTCACCCCAATAAATTCAATAAAAAATAGTTAAAAAGAATATATACACCCATACTTTCATTGCAGGGTTATTGTAAATAACCAAGATATGGAAGCAGTCCAAATGCCCATCAGTAGATGAGTGAATGAAAAAGCTGTGGTACACTTACACATTGGAATATCATCTTACCTTTGTGACAGCATGAATGGGCCTGGTATTATGCTAAATGAAATAAGCCAGTCAGAGAAAGACAAGTACCATATGATTTTACTTACATGTGGAATTTAATGAACAAATTTAAACTAACAAAGAAAATAAAAACAGATTCAGAGACACAGAGAACAGACAGCTATCAGACGGGGAGAAGGTATGCAGGGCTGGGTGGAAAAGGTGAAGGGATTAAGCATAAGCAAAAAAAAAAACAGCCTCAGTTTCAGACAACAGTATGGTGATTACCAGAGGAAAAGGGGGGTAAGGGGGGTAGGGGGCTGTAGAAGAGAGTAAAGGGAGATAAATAGTGATGGAAAAAGATTTGACTGGGGGTGATGAACACACTACAATATACAGATGTTGTATTATAGAATTGTACACCTGAAGTGTATTTAATTTTATCAACCAATATCACCCCACTAAATTCAATTTAAAAAGAAATTAAAATTCTGTAACTATGTATGGTAAAAGAAAAAAGAAGATAATAATTAATAAATAATAATAAAAGAATAAACTCTTTACAGATATAACTGTAAACCTACTTTTGCCAAGTCCCATATACATGAAATACTATACTAGAAACAAAAGAGAATCTTTCAATATATAAATTTTATGTGAAAAATTAGTGACAGAATTTCAAGCTTTTCCAAAGTTTATTTAGTTTAATAATAGTCTAGTTAGTCCAAAATAATATAAATATATTAGAAATATAAATAATATAAAATTTTAAAATTTCATATGGTGCGTGTGTATGAATTTGTTTTACAATCTTAACCTTATGAAACAATTCTGTATTTTGGTATAACTATGAAATGAGTACAGTAGTTCCATCTATTACTATTCTCAGAAGCATAGGTGGAGTTTAAAAACACAGACAGCAGAGTAAGCCGTTCTATGCTCTAATCTGGCCTCTCCCACATGGTAATGATGTGCCTTGGGCAAGTTCCTACTTCTCTAAACCGAGTTTCTCCTTTTGTGAAATGGGGTTAACAATAGTATCTCATCATAAGGATCAGGTGAATTAATATATACCAAGTTTTAGGACCACAACTAGTACATAATAGGTAAAAAAACAAAGGTTTATTAAATAAAAACATGTGAGCACATTTTGCAAAATGTTCTACTCCAAAGGGCACAGTACACGGGGCTAAAATTCAGGAGACTGGGAGGCACAGAGGAGCTAGGTGAAGTGAGACCGCTTAGCAGCAAGCAGTTAAGAGGGAAGGGCACACCAGTATTGGGAGGAGGCAGAAATCCTTCCTGAGGAGCCTGGACTGAGCCCACCTTCTCTCCCAAGCCTGGAGCTTCCAAGATCCCCAGGCTGGGAACTCCCCAAATACCATGGAATTGTAGTATCCATATGCCATACCAGTTGCTTTTGTCCGATTTCACAGTTTTTCTCAGGAGAACTTTGAACTGTGTGTCTCTCTTCAGTGGAATTGTTTTTTTCTGATTGTTCACTCATTTCTGACCAATAAGAAATGACCAACTAGAAAAAAAGCAAAACACGTTAATTTCATAAATCTCCAGCAACTTTATCCTGTGACTTTCCTGCTGTCTCCCTACATCTTTCTTTCAAAGTCAAACTTCCATCTGCCCTCTTGGTTTCTTTCTTTTTTTATTGTTGTTCAAGCACAGTTGTCTCCACTTCCCTCTCACTCCTCACCCACCCCACCCACCCTCACCCCCTACCCTCAATCCTACCCCCTTTTGGCTTTGTCCATGGACCCGTTATACATGTTACTGATGGCCATTCCCCTCCTTCCCCCATTATCCCCTCCCCCACTCCCCTGGTAACTGTCAGATTGTTCTTTATTTCAATATCTCTGGTTATATTTTGCTTGCTTGTTTGTTTTGTTGATTAGGTTACACTTATAGGTGAGATCATATGGTATTTGTCTCTCACTACCTGGCTTATTTCACTTAGCATGATGCTCTCCAGTTCCATCCATGCTGTTGCAAAGGGTAGAAGCTCCTTTTTTTCTTTCTGCTGTGTAGTATTCCATTGTGTAAATGTACCATAGTTTTTGGTCCATTCATTTACTGATGGGCACTTAGGTTGTTTCCAGCACTTGGCTATTATAAATTGTACTGCTATGAATATTGGGGTGCATAGGTTCTTTCGAATTGGTGTTTCAGCATTCTTAGGGTATAATCCCAGCTGTGGAATTGTTGAGTCAAAAGGCAGTTCCAATTTTAATTTTTTGAGGAAATTGTATACTATTTTCCCTAGTGGCTGCACCAGTCTGCACTCCCACCACCAGTGCACTTTAGAGTCCCCTTTTCTCCACAATCTCGCCAGCAATTGCTGTTTGTTGATTTGGTTATGATGGCCATTCTGACCAGCATGCAGTGGTATCTCATTGTGGTTTTAATTTGCATCTCTCTGGTGCCTGGTGATGCTGAACATCCTTTCACATGTCTGGGCCCTCTGTATGTCCTCCTTAGAGAAGAGTCTGTTCAGGTCCTTTGCCCATTTTTTACTTGCACTGTTTGTCTTTCTGGAGTGGAGTTGTATGAGTTCTTTATATATTTCGGAGCTCAAACCTGGTTTCTTTTTTACCCCTCACTTTTTTTGTTGTTTGTTTTGTTTGTTCATTTATTTTGCTTTTTAGGTACCATATAAACCATATTTTTCGGACTCTAAGACACACATTTTTTCCCCAAATTTGGGAGGAATAATGGTTGTTAATGTTGCTTTTGAGTTTTGTTTACATTTACACTGGTGAAATATTATGTTATGTTATTAAATATTTTATACATTTTTTGCTTCAAAAGAATTTTTTCCATTTTCCTCCTCTAAAACTTAGATGTGTCTTATGGTCCAAAAAATATGGGTAAGTGAAATCATGTGGTATTTGTCTTTCTCTGAATTACCACTCACTCTTAAATCCTGCGTCTCACTTCCCAGGCCACATTACTGATGTTTGTCTTTGCTGGGGTTCCATCAGCAAATCAACGGTAAGCACCTTTTACAATCAGCACCACAGACCTTGCTGGATCAGGCAATGCTGGGACCATCCTCTCCTTTCTAAGAGGACTGTAAATTCTAGACCTCTGTTTTTCCCCTTTATGCTCCCTTAAGAAAGGTAAGACACATTAATGTCCTTTGTCCCCAGGAAGTTTGTGGATACCCCATCCACTCCCATGGTTGCAGTTGTCTCCTGTTGGGAGACCACTCCCACGCTTTCGTCCTCACTCAGTTTTCTGAAAAATTTCTAATACAGCTTGTGCTAAATGGGAGTCATCACTTTTCCATAAAACTCAGCTGCTGAAATGCCTGTAATTTTCTTTGAAATATTTCAGCATATATACAGGGTGCCCGTGTGTGGGTGTGTGGGTATGACTTAGGTGAAGATAACGAAGGATGATAACCACAAACCCACCATCAGGGCTGTTCTGCAGATTCCGTCAGAAAGGAACACACTCCAGAGGAGGCTTCCGCAGCCCTGCTGCTTTCCCCGCCCCTCTCTCCTGCCCCACAACTGCTGGCACTGTCTACAGAGTCCTGTTCCTACCAAAGGAAACTAGGAGCTATGCTTTATTAAGTTGGCCTGGGTCATTTGGCACCACCCTCTGCCTGCCAAGGGGAAATTCCATTTCTATCAATGCACCTTCATTCTCCCTACGTCTAGGCTCACTAGATATTAACTGCCCACTTTTCTGTATCCCCCTCTCCAATTAATTCCCAACACTAGGTTAGGAAGTATGTTGATTTTTCCCTCCTAATACTCTCAATATTGATTCTTCCTTTCCTCTCTGTTAGGTATCATCCACCCTGAAGACAGTAGTACAAGTGACAGTATTTTACAATGGACCAAGAAATCCTTAATGTTCCTGTTGATAGAGGACTTAAAAGCTGGGAAATTTTAGATGAAGTAATAGCTAATAAGCTTAGTAATCAATGTCTATAAAAGCTTTTGTTCCAGAAACTGAAGGTATGGCCCACCCTGACTCCAGGAGACAATAAGCAGTCCCACCTTTGTTCCTCTGGAGGACTTGCAAGCAATTCAAGATAACATCTGAGCCACTGTACTCCAGGGAGAGATCACCACAGCCCAGGGCAAGAATGTTGAAGTCCGGTTTTTTAAATCCAATTAACTTTTACCTGAATTCCAACCATTGAGATGTAAATCATCTTCCAGACGCACACTTCTACAACCCAACAGTCTTTCCCAAGGATTAGGAGCCATCCCTTAGAAATGTAATCAGCTGGAAAGATAGTACCCCTATCTGGTGGGCACCAATTACCAAACAGAGGTGGCCAAATCACGGTGATAAACATTTACAAATTTGAGAACAAGTCATATGCTCTACACATCCCACTGATCTCTCTCCCATAAAGTAATATACTCTAGTATTTTCATCCTCCCTGTTGAAGTGGAGGTAAGATCAGAGTAAGTTCTGGTTTCTCTCCCCTATTACAATAGCCTTGAATAAAGTCTTCACTGCCTTTGTCTAGTGCAATTTTTGCTTTGATAACCTCCCATGTGATTTTTCATCTGGTCAGACCAACTCCTTGAAAGTATTTTCAGGTTGTCTGAAAATATAATCACATAGAGCTATTTTAACAACAACAAATCCCAGGGAAACAACAGCCCCAACCCCAGGAGAGACTCTACCCTGGCTCTATGGCGCTGGCTTTGAGTGCAGGGTGACTAGATGAACAACTGAAGGAGATAGTCAGACAGTAGATCCCTTACAAAGGGAGGCAGAGTGGACTAGAGACACTTGAGGAGAAACAGGATGGAGGCTTCTGCGAGAGAACTGAGAGAGGAGCCCCCAGGATCCCGGTGCTGAGTCATCAGCACCTATGGCAGCAGCCATCCTGCTCAGGCAGACCACTTCCCTCCTCCCAGCAGCAGCCTGAGGGGAAACAATAACCCCAACCCCACGAGGGATTCTGCCCCACCCCATGGGGCTTGAGCCTGAATGCTGAGTGCAGAGTAACTAGATTAACAACTGAAGGAGACAGCCACAGACCGTAGATACCTGGCAGTCTCAGAGAGACCGACTGCCTAAAGTTAGATGGGGTCAACATCTGACATCACCAGAGGTGGATCCAGAAAGGCAAAACAATGGTAAATACTACAGGCTACCTAGATGAAATCCACTGTTGTCTTCTCCATGACTTGCAATGTTTTCTTTCTTGCATAGCTTTTTAACATTCATTTCTGGTCCATCAGGTTTGTGCCTAGTAAGCAACTAGATTTTATACTACAGTTTATTTCTCTTCTTTCTTATAAGTCTTAATCTCTTTACAACTTTGTTAATACTGGTTCATTTGCCATTGATAGTGGGATTGCAGGAGGGGGACAGATATTTTTGTGGATGTGGGTTTGTTCCCTGGGCTTTGTGATTTTCTCTGACAGCACCAGCACAATAGCATACAAGAAGTGGTGGGCTGAGTGACCCTCAACCAACTTGCTGGAGGTAAGGACCCACGAAAGAAAGACCCAACAACAATCAAAATCCAATTACATCCAGACAACTAACATAAATGGCATAAAGGGCATCCCAAGAGCATCAAGTTCAGGAGATCAGGGAGACTGCACCAATGAATCTCACAGGTCTCCTACCAAAGAAGTTCACACCACAAACTCAGGGAGTCAGAACAGATCAATTTAAGAAGCAGAGGCAAACAAGAAGAATACAAAAAACAATGGGAAGACAAATAAATAAATCCCAATTGAAAGGAAAGGAGGAAGCCTCAGAAAGAATGCTAAATGAAATAGAGGCAAGACAACTATCATATATTGAGTTCAAAACAACGGTTATAAGGAAGCTCAATAAGCTCAGTGAAAATTACCAAAAACTACAGGGAAATTATAAGGAACTTACTGTGAATTACACCAGCATGAACAAGGAAATAGAAATGATCAACAAGGGCCAAGAGAAAATGAAGAATACAATTTCTGAACTGAAAAATACAGCAGAAGCAATCAAAAGCAGGCTTAATGAAGCAGAGGATCGAATCAGTGAGCTGGAGAACAGGTAGAAAAAAACTCCCAGAAACCAAGAAAAGGAAAAAAGACTCAAAAAGAATGAAGAGGGGTTAAGCAAACTGCAGGACAACGTGAAATGCAATAATATCCATATAATAGAGATAATAGAAAGAGAAGAAGAGGAGCAAGGGATAGAAAACCTGTTTGAAAAAGTAATGATGGAAAACTTCCCTAATTTGATGAGAGAAAAAGCCACAGAATTCCAGGAGGCACAGAGGGTCCCAATCAAGAGGAACCCAAAGAGGCCCACTTCAAGACACATCATAATTAAAATGGCAAAATTCCAAGACAAAGAGAGAATCTTCAAGGCAGCAAGGGAGAAACAGGAAGTAACATACAAGGGAGCCCCGATAAGGCTAGCAGCTGAATTCTCACTGGAAACGCTCCAAGCCAGAAGGGAATGGCAAGAAATATCCCAAGTAATGAAAAGCAAAGGCCTGCAACCAAGGCTACTTTACCCAGCAAGGCTCACAATCAAGACAGAAGGCCAAATAAGGAGTTTCCCAGACAAAAGAAGCCTCAAAGAATAAATCTCCAAACTAGCTCTGCAAGAGATGCTAAAGGGTCTGCTTTAAGAAAAATAGTGAGAGAGAAAGGAACAAAGGTACAAAGGGAGTGAAATGACAATGAATAAGAACCTATCAAAATAACCTTAAATGTAAATGGATTAAATACTCCAATCAAAAGACATAGGACAGCTGAATGGATAAGAAAGCATGACCCACAAATATGCTGCCTACAAGAGACCCACCTCAGGACAAAAGACCTACAGAGACTGAAAGTGAAGGCCTGGAAAAAATATTCCATGCAAATGGACAGGAAAAAAAAAAAGCCAGGGTAGCAATACTTATATCAGACAAAATAGGCTTCAAAATAAAGGCCATAAAAAGAGACACAGAAGAACACTTCCTAATACTCAAAAGAAGAATTCATCAAGAAGATATAAACATTATAAATATATATGTACCCAACATAGGAGCACCCGAACACATAAGGAAAATCTTGGAGGACTTCAAGAAAGATATTGACAGCAACACAATTATAGTAGGGGATTTTAACACCCCACTGTCAAAAATGAACAGATCTTCCAAACAAAATATCAACAAGGATATTGCAGCATTGAACAATGCCCTAGATGAAATGGACTTAACTGATATATATAGAGTCTTTCATCCCAAAGAAGCAAAATACACATTCTTTTCAAATGCACATGGAACATTTTCAAAGATAGACCACATGATAGGACACAAAACAAGCCTCAACAAATTCAAGAAAACTGAAATCATATCAAGCATTTTCTCCAACCACAAGGGCCTGAAACTAGAAACCAACCTCAAAGAAAAAACTTAAAAATACTCAAACTCATGGAGATTGAATAGCATGTTATTAAATAACAAATGGGTTAAGAACACACTGACAGAAATCAGAGGGGAGGTGGGAGGGGACAATGGGGGCAAAGGGGGAAGGGTCGTCAAGTAACACATATAATGGACCCACGGACAAAGCCAAAGGGTGTTGGGATGGAGGGTGGGAGGTAGGGATGTCTGGGGTGGGCAGGAGTTGTGGAAAGAATATGGAGACAACTGTACTTTAACAACGATAAAAACAGAGAAAAAAATGATAAATCCCATACCTTCTGGAGTTATAATCTACAGAGCAGAATTTTGGTAACCTGTATAATTAATAAGATTTCCACATGAATCTTATTGTTAGGTGATTATGAAAGACATTAGGACAGAGAAAAAAAGTATGATTTTCTCCATCCATTGTTGCCATCTGATTCTAAAACTATTGTCCATATTTTCTCCCTACACCCAATTCAACTAAAGCATGTGGTCATATTGATATTCCTATATCAGAAATTTCTTTATAACTTTCTTACTAAAAGATTTCGCTTAGTCCCTTTGCCAATAATGTTCTACATCCCTGGCATATTGATGAAAATTCACCACCACCACCTCCAATCTACCTGTCTAGGCTAAGGTCCCCTCATACTTTCACTTGGACCAAAGCTATCTGGCCTCCCATTTTCATTAACACATCTCACATCTCTTACCTAACTAATCCTTTCCCTTTGCTCTATCTTTCTGCTCCAAAATGCCTCCTCATCACTCTAGAATTCCAAGATCCCTTTTTCTCTGGGGCATTGTTTATAGCTTCCTCAAGAAAATTATCCCCAAAAAGGCTCTGTAGTACTCTAGCTTCTTTATGTAACAAATTCTGCCCTCCTCCCACCCTGAATAGATATTGACCTTATGATCATCTTGCAAGCAAGAACTTTTCCTAAAAAGGCATCCACTTAACTGCATTGGGAAAAATAAATATTTTGTGCAAATCTTTCCCTGAGATGCCTTTGTTTAAGCCCTTTGTAGACTGTAGCTCTCCACAAATAGATTAGAGAATAAACTTGCTCCTTTGTATTCCAAATAAAGTGAAAGAAAATTAAAATAGAACCTCACCAGGGGCTCAAATTGTAATATGATTTTATTACAAGCCCAAAATATCTGTCCCAGGAAAAGTAATACAAAGGTTCAGAACTCCCCTTTCTCTCAGCTTGGAATTCGCAAGGCAGAGGTTGTTAACCAGAGACTGAATGCAGGGGGCTTTGAACTTGGATGAGTAAAGAATATATATTTATTTTCACTAACCTCTAACTGAAATTCTATCATTTCCTTCTATTATAATGCAACCAACAAACCACAACAGTATTAGCAGTACATGTGACTTTGTAAGCTATGAAAACAAAGATGTTTTCATAACCCATCAGAATTGTTATAGGTATGTCAAAATGTTATTTGTGCTTATCACTTCTTCAAAATAATGGTAGTTTTTAGACTCAATGCTAGGTTTTGTTATATGTTAATAATAAAACACATCTACAATTACAATTTTTTTTAACATTTTGATAAATGTATTTCAATATAATTGGTTTCCTTTGTAACCTTACAAACTTTATTTTACATGATTAAAACATCATTCTAAGAAATGGTCCACAGATATAACAGTTGGCCAAAGAAGTCCACAACACACAAAAAAATATAGTCAAGGAGCCCTGCAAAGAGACAGGGGGAACCCACTGCCACCACCTCCTCTGATCATGGTGATGAAAAACAACAGCTTCTGGCTACAGAAGATGCTCATCTTCAAGCATGAGGCTGGAAGCGAGTGGTATATCCTGGGTTATTATTGCATTTAACGGAACAAAAAGTGTATGACATCAACTTAACAAACTCTATTTTGTCCTAACATTATGCCAGATTGCCTATGAAAAATCTTAAATATAGTTCAACACAGAGAAGAGGCTACCCCAAGTGGCAGATGTAATAGATTTCAAGAGCAGAAATTCTCCAAGTGTGGACCAAGGAAGGTGCCAGAATGGAAATCAACTGCTTCACTAAGTGCATTGGGTGGTTTACCTGACACTACTTTACAGCATGACTGTCTTCCTGGAGGAGGCAGTTCAATGAATCACATTGTGGCCTAAGTGCCTTGACTCACCATGAACAGGAACCTTGAGTAGCACTGGAGTACATGTTGTCTATGACACTCGTTTTCCTTCTGTAGTTAGTTCAATTTTCTCAGGAGAGTTCCTATTTCTGTTAGATCAATAGCTCTGGAATCAGTCTTACACCTTGTTTACCACTCCTCCTCCCCAGCAAGCCTAGGACTATTATATATAGTCAGGGCTTAAAGAATATCTCATGAATATTATGGTAATAATGTCAATTACTAGGCACCTATAATGTGCCAAGCACTTTGCTAAACATTCTACATACATTACTTCATTTAATTCCATAACAACACTCTGAACTAGATATTATCTGTATTTTATGGATGAGGAAACTGAGGCCCATTTAGGCCCCATGAGTTTGAAACCCAAATTTGTCTGGCTCCTCAAACTAAGCTCCTTTCAGGATGTTGCACTGTCCAAGATTTATTTTAAAGATGATCACCATCTCTACAACAAGATATTGCTGAGGGATGGGATATAATCAATGCCAGCCACACAGAACCTTTTCAAAAAGACGTCTGGAGAGGGAGTAGGGGAAGATGCACTTTAGACCATCTCTCGTTTGCCTCCCCCTTCGGCTGCTCCGTCACAGCACACACCGCAAAGGCTGTGCTGAGGTGGGGGAGGGCCATCAGGCACATGAACTGCATCTGACCTCAGGATTGGAGGCAGGTATCAGCACAAAAGAAAAAAATCACATACGGACAAAATTATCCTTAAATATACCTACAGGAAATGCTGCAGGGCACTAGCCCTACAGCCAGGCATTTCTCCAGGATTGAAAGAGATTAGTTTCTTAGATTGATCATCAGGTGAAGTAGTTAGCTGACTCAGAGGGGCCATCGAGGTTACATTATGTTCACCTTTAAACCTCAGCGTCACACACCCTGGCACACTGCTCCCTCTATGGAGGCCTCAGGAACTGGTTCCCATGAAAATACCATCAGATCCAGCTGCCCATCTTCTTCTTGCTCACTCCGAGGCATCAATCCGAGGCATCACTCCGAGGCACAGAGGCACAGGTCATCCAGGGAAACTCAGGCCAAGTGACTCAAACTTTAATCACTCACTCTTATCTTAGGATGCGCCTCCCACTGGACAGTTGAATTTCCTTGAGCTGATTATGTCTTGCATAATATAGAATAAGTATTTTTTCTACTTTATCCCTAAGTACACCAGCAAATTATCAAAGCAAGAATAGTATTCAGTTTAAATTCTAGCTCAAAAGTTGGCCTCTAATTTTTCTGAGTAGCAGATAAAGAGGTTTATTCAGAGACATTATCTGTAAGACTCCACTCAAAAACCATTTAGAAGTAAAAGACAAATGCAGGGACACTGACAGAGAACATTCAAATGGGTAATATAGAAGTAACTTAATCAATAAGTGTTCGTTAAAAAAAAATCACAGTAGAGAGTCAAGCTATTTTAATCTCATTCTGTCTGTGACCTTTGTTTCTATACTTGCTAAAAATGACAGGGTGCTGGGATAACTGACAGGTAAGTCAAACCCCACCTGGAACATATTCAGTAAAGGGAAACACCTGCTGTGCAGATGAATCAATTAGGTCATTCCCTTCTCCCTCCCAGCTGACTCAGGTGTTTTCAAGTCATAAAAACTGCTCAGTAACCTCTAACAAAATCTTCATTGCCATTTGCCCATAAGAATTAAAAGGAATTTTGATTTAAGCCTTGGAAACTGTTTTTAGATAAACAATGTTAATGCTTGATAAGCAACTTTATTTATAATACATAAATTTTCCTTCAGGCACATTAAAATTGCTGTATATTCCAACACACAAATATACTGTACACACATACACACACTTCTGTAGCTCAATATTGTAAAAACAATTTGAGTTGTATTCAACAGCGCATTTGACAAGAAATGGAACACAATGCGACCACGTAGTTGTTTTTGCTAACGCCTGGCATTCTGCAGTCTGACTGCTCTGAAACCAAACCCCCCAAAGGGCCCATCTGAGACAGTTACAGATCAGCATCCCTGAGGGCCTCTCTACTCAAACCTTATTTATAATCTCGATGACTCGAATTATTCATTTAAATTCTTCCTTGGAATTTTAAGGATTGTAAAACCTAGAAACATATCTGTCTCCTCTGTCACATCAATGGAAAGCCAGGAAGGAAAAAAACTCGTTTAAAAGACCAGAAGATTGGGCCATTTTCCACATTATCCTAATAAATACAGTCAGCATTATATTGATAAAAATACTTCAAAACCACTCATCCCAGATTTCAAATGTAGAGGTTCTTTTTTTCAGATTCCTAAGTCCCTTTTTCATGCTCACATTTTTTTTTTTTGCTTTCATTTTTATTTCAGTCCACACTGCAACAAAAGAACACCAATTTTCTTCCACTCTTAACTACAGCATATTAATATGACAATATGTTCAGAGTTAACATTTGGTGGCTTTCTTTCGCCTCTTCTTTCTCTACCAGGACTCAGAGGCAATCAAGTTTAAATGCATCATTGAAAACGACGTGCCTTTCTAATTATGACCCTTCCACAGTTCTATTACTCCCTAGTTCTTAATGAGAGTTGCCTGGTCAAGCTGAAGCAGTAGGCGGTAAAGAGAAAGTCCACATACCTTTACGTTGGATGAAAAAGAAGGAAAGAACACTGGAAAAAAGAGAAACTGTACTGCTTTGTTTCCTTTGTTTTGCTGAGAAACCATATAACCCTCTTGGGAAAAAGTCATAGGCCCCTAAGGTGCTTCTATAATTTAACACTTTAATAATATTGGCCAAGAGGCAGAAAGGTGGAAAAACAGAGGGGTTGGGGGGGTGCTTATAGATATAAACATAATTAACTCTTTCTTCCAACATGAGTCTATTCTACAATCATATGAAATCAGGAAATGATAATTCCTCTGCTTATTCATTTCCATTTGCACAACAAATAAATGTAGAGTGAAGTTTGACTCCACTGTTCAGTCCCATATCTCTACGTCAGATGCTCAACTAATATTAACGCCAAACTGCCCCTGGCTATTATTATATATATTATAATACTATATATGATTGTACAATATACCTTATATATTATTGTGTAAATAATATGTGTATTCAGTGTAAATAATATATACATATAGCCTGGCAAGTTGCTAGCCAGGCTAAATATATATACATATTTAAGCCAGAAAGCCACTTAGTGAAAAAAAAAACTGTTGTCCCAAGAGAGAACTAAGCCATGTTTGTAAGTTGTGTCTAGGATGTATTCATCTTTAAATTACAACCCTCTAACCATTGTCCTCCATCGCTAGGGCTCAGATATTGTGCTGGGAGTCATCAAAACCATTCTACTGCAGGTTAATGCCCATCCAGTTCGTGTGCGAATTATAGGGTAAAAACTACCATTTCATTCTTAATTACTTTTGTTGCAAAGAACAAAGAAAGGAAACAAAAAAAGAGCTTGCAATCTACTTGTCAGTGATGTGAAACCTTAAGGTGGTACCAGAATTAAGTATATTTGACCTGAACTTTATACTCATTAAGTAACTGCTATATTTTTGAGATTACACAATACAGTTTGCTTGTCAAAAATTTGCCATTGTGCCATTTAAGGATTATTAATTACATCTTACCAATTAAGGATTGATAAACCTCGAAGCAGGTAAAAATCCTACCAGACTTTCCACAGTAAATCAAGCCTTACAGATACACATTCTTTGGCCATTGTCTCACTTTGTCCTTACACAACAAACAGGAAAAGGTACTCTTCACTGATCTAAACACATGAGATGCTGCAGAAAGAACAAACCTATCAAGGGCCAGATGCAAATACAGTAATCCTCTTAAAGACCGGATGGGGGAAAATCTTCTAAAGAGTAAGGATTGTGACCAACCAAGAAGAGTCCCAACTGAAGACTTAAAAAAAAAAATTAAAGTGGTGAGAAATAGTGCACCACAGAAAAGATAATTCCTCCTAATTCTTCAACTTAAAAGAGAAAATAAATCACATAAAGTAATTATCCTGTATTATTTCCAAGCTTCTCAAGCAAAATCTATTCACTTTCCAAACTAGTGGTGTTTGACTGACATATCTTCAGAACTTGACATCATGTTTTTAAAAGATGATTCCATCTTAAAAGATGAAAGAATGTTTTTCAAAGTTAATAATACCACACTAAATTTACTAGTCCAAAATTTACTGTACTTTTGACATGACTTTTATGATGAAAATATATTTCTTTCTCTTCAGATGTTCTCAGGTTTTCTAGAGAATACATTAAATGTAATTTAGACCTTGATTCTTTTTCAAATGAAGCATTCATACGCAAAAACACCCCCAGTCTTACCTGTTAATTTCTGGAGAGTAACAATCTATGTTTATGAGTTGAATTAACTTATTTTGTCAGTTTGTAGCTATCCATATGATGCAGGGTGCAGCCAGGAGGGGGGGGCCCAAAAATAGGGATTTGGAATGGGGTCCAGAACTCAGGGTGTCCAGGGAATATTAGAGGGACATATAAGATGTCCTCATCCCTTCCCCCACAGGTATGAGTTGGGGGAAGGGACACATGGAGCAGGGATATGCAGAGCTGCTGCTAATCCATGGCATGGTCATTTAACATATCTATAGCCTTTGGCTGGTGGCTTGGATGTGTTAAATAGCTGTGGCCATGCTCTGAGCCAGGGGGATGGAAAGGACTCCCCCCAAGATGTGACTGTGGGAGGAACCCCAAGTCACAGCGCCTGCGTGGGAGCTTGGAGAAGATTGGCTCCAGAAAATGGGGACACACCTGCCCAGACTCATGATGGCATCCCCCCAAAAACTTGGAATATATGGGAATGCTGGCAGGTGTAACTGATTATAGGAGGAGTCGAAAATGGGGGTACAGAAGAGATTTGGCGCCGGGATTTAAACGGAGACGTGGCAGCCATTGAAAGGAACCCATGCGCTTTCACAAGAGTTAGGACCCTCACAGCCCTGTGAGGGAAAATCACCACGTGGCTTTAGCAGAGAATTGCCACTTGGCTTTGCCCGAGTGGAGACCCTCTTGCAGCTTTGCCAGAGGGAGGAGATTCCATGCGGTTTCACCAGAGTGCAGACCCCTGCAGCTTTGGTGGAGAGGAAGAGCCATGTGGCTTTGCCATAGTGGGGACCCCTTCCCCACAGCTTTGGTAGAAGGACCATGCGGCTTTGGGGTGCTCCCTTTGGCTGTGTGGCCTGGGAACAAGAGAGACTTTGCCTGGAAGAAGGGTGAAAGAACTCTTGCTAGTAGGCCATGAGAAGGTGCCTCATGGCTTTGGATTAATTAGAGATCCTGCCTGGACAATGACACAGCTGATGGTGTCAAGAGCCTGGATCCCGGACGTGTGCTTCTCTTCCTTGCAATTACGGTACCCTGAATTAGGGCAGAGGGAGATAGGAAGTACTGTGGGCATCTGTGGGTATCCTAAAGGACTCTGATATTTTAATGAAGATGTTAAGTCACTACTTTAACTCTGTATAGCATTAAATAAACATTTCCTTTCCTTTTCACAAATCTCTGGCCTTGAGAGACATCTTTCCATAAGGTGGCGGACAATAATGGACCTTCTGCTGCTCTGTAACACATGTATAAATCTCTATGCTTCCAAGTAACACAGCAACTCATAAGCTTATTTGTTGTCATACTGTTTACAATTGCAAAATATTGGAATGCCAAACACAGGGAAGTGATTGAAAAAACTGGTACATTCACATGTACCATAAACATGGAATGCTATGCAGCTATGAAAATAGACAAGAAAGATCACTATGAACTGATACAGAGTGATTTCCAAAATATATTATTCAGTGGAGATGTCAGGTACTGTTACACTGCGAAATGGTAAGAGTTGGAGGTGCTCAGGCAAGTCTATTACCAGGACTGTGAATCATTCACTCAGCAAGCACTGATTAAACACCTTTTATCAGCCAGATACTGTGTGAAAGATTAAAAGACAAATAAGACTTGGTTCGTCTCTTTAAAGAGCCCAAAAATCTAGTAGAAGGAGACATGTAATTGAATAAACACAAGATGTGTGTCATGAGTGCTCAGAACACTGCTGGGGCCAGCAATGAGAGTGGAGGGGCGGGAGGCTTTCCCTGGGAAGTGGGTATCAGGAAAGTCCCCCAGGAAGAGGGGCCAGTTGAGTTCATCTTAAAAAGTGAGCAAAGACAGGTAGAAAGGGAATGGGAGGGGCATTCCAGGCAAACGGAGCTGCTCTGAACAAGAGTCTTATGTAGGAGAGGTCTACAAACAAGATGGGGCAAAAGTAGGTTTAGTCAATAGGTGGAAAATATTACAATAATTAATAAATAAAAATGCAAGAGTAAACTGTTTCCCATACTCACAATTGTAAAACTACTTTTTAAAAAATTTATTGATGAGAGAGAGAGAAACATCCCTTTGTTGTTCTACCCATTCATGCATTCATTGGTTGCTTCTTGTATGTACCCTGACCAGGGAATCGAACCCACCACCTTGGCACAGCCAAATGATGCTTTAATCAACTGTGCTCCCCGGCCAGGGCCTGTGAACCTATTTTGGTCCCACGCTGTATTTCAGAAGAATCTATTTAGAGTGGGAGGGGCTTCCAGGCTATGATAAGGCTGAACCCCAAGTATACTGCAGTAGCATCTCTGTGTTTATAGAGACTCTAATAAATGTCATTCTCAATGACAAAAATAGTGTCTGGCAGGAAGACGAAATATACGAAAGGAGAGGAAGGTAAACAGAATTATACAATTTCAAATCCTCCAGCAGCTCCATTTTAGAAAATCATTAAGATAATTTTACACAACTTCTAACCTGAACAGAGATCGGTATAAATGTATACAATGTGTAATGAATTGTTTTAGTACTAGTACTATTACATTTACTATTTACTATAATTACTATATATTCACTAGTATTTAATATTACTGTTAGCATAATTATAATTATTAGCATAATATTGCTCTACTAATTTGATTTACCAATGTCATAGTACACTTTTTACTTCATGGACAGCTTCCTATTCTCAGGACATATTTTATATTTGCTGTACCTGAACTTATTCCAGTTAATCTCTCTTCCAGGAATGCCTTCCCATCATGCCTTTAAAACTTTATAGTTACTGTGTAACAAAAGCTTGAAAATAGTCATCTTGACTCAGAACTTGGCCCTGCCCTAGCTTGTCAGGTGCACTGGGCCACATGGAGGCTGAAGTAAGCGTGGCGTGCGTGGTGACAAAGAAGGGAATGAGTGAGAGGAGCAGGGCTCGTGCACTCCCACAGGCTGCGGGCTGCCCAGTAGAGAGCAAATGCTGGCAGTCGACCCTGGCAAGAATTGGATCAGCCTTCCTCAGGAGTATGGGACCAGGATAGGGAAGACGCTCATGTACAACCTTCTCAAAGGCCAGGGCCAAGCCCACCAGTGTATCACCTTTCAGGTCACCATTGGTGACACCAGCTGCACTGCCATCTCTATTTATCGAGAGAAAGGGCTTCCCAGAGGAAAGCACGGCAGAGAAATTCTCTCCACCAAAGATGTCTGAGCTCAGGAGCAGTTCTCATTGGCATGGCTTGCTTTGGGGAGCTCATGGGGAGATAAAGGCCCCTTCTTCCAGCAATTATTATAACATTTACAGTCATGGACAGGGGGAGGATAGGGCGCCAGCAAGAAGGCAGCCAAGCACAAGGCAGTGGAGAGGCCCTCAAAAGCCTCAAACACGCGGGGAGCATGCTGGTGCCAGCCCCAGAGCCCAGCAGTTCTTGTCCTCCTCCAGATTGCCTCAGGACGTTTCGGTTTTTATGCTGCAGTGGCTGCTACTCCTGTTCCATCTGCTGTCCCAACCAGGAGTTCCCCATGGAGGTGCAGCCCCATTCTCCCCTCAGCAGTCTGAGTGCAACTCTGTTGGTGCTCTAAAGGAGCTGGTGGTGCAGAAAGGCTGTCAGCTGCCTGAGTCCAGGGTGACTCAGGAGTCTGGGCCAGCCCACCACATAGAGTTTACCATGACCTGCCAAATGGAGCATTTCACTGAGGTTGGCAATCACACTTCCAAAAAGCTGGCAAAGCATAATGCAGCAGCCAAAATGCTGCTTCCAGCGCACACAGTGCCTCTGAATGTCCGGGATGGGAATGAGGCAGAGCCTGATGATAATTATTACTTCTGCACTGGTGTAGGCTTCTGCCTGGATGGACTTCAGAACCATAGTCCAGGCCGCATCTGGGATTTTTTGAAATTTGGTAGAGAAACAATCCTGTCCCTCTGCAGCTGCTCTCTGGGCTCTTTAGGTGCTCTGGGCCCTGCCTGCTGCAGTGTCCTCAGTGAGCTCTCTTAGGAGCAGGCCTTCAATGTCATCTACCTGACTATTGAGGAGTTGAGCTTGAGTGGGCTCTGCCAGTGCTGGTGGAGCTGCCCACACAGCAGACTACCGTGTGTCATGGCTCCACAACCACCAAGGAAGCAGCTTGTGGCGAGGCTGCTCACCATGTCCTATAGTGCCTCAAGATCATGGCGGGCAGCAAATAAAGCTCCAGGTGGACTTAGGGATGTACACCTTGCTTCACGCTCTTCCTGCCCTTGGCCAGGCATATGCCCAGTTTTGGTACCCCTTGGAGGTGTCATCCCTACCTCTCACACAGACTGCCTCCCTGCAGGCTGAGGAGGGCATGGTGCCCGGAGCCATGGCCCAAGTGCTCAGTGACCCCTAGAGCCCAGAATAAATGTGGTGCTTACTGGGTTCTTAGACCTTGCTCAAAAAAAAAAAAAAAAAAAAAAAAAAAAAAAAGGCATTTTTGACCTAGAAATTCCTCTTTGGGGAACTTTTTCTCCAATAAAAAATACTCTGCAAAAATTTAACATCTTATATTAATTGTAGATTATAAAGTTGCTAGGTTGGGAAAGTAAAAATTTAACACCTTAACATGATATTGTGGAAATGTCTTTGTTGATGAGAAGAAAGATATACACACTCAATTGTTAAGAAAGCAGATTCCAGATAATCTAAACCATAATTTTTCTCCTTGAGACAGTTTTTGTAAACCACATTTTTCTAGGACTTCAACCATTTCTTCCAAGTTTTCAAATGTATTGACATAAATCTGTTCATAATAGCATCATGTTTTCTCTCATGGCTGTAGCACCCGTAATTGTGTCTCCCTGTTTATTCCTAACACTGTTTGTGCCTTCTCTCTCAGATTTCTCATCCTGTCAAAAACAAAAACAAAAACAGGTAGCTTTTTTTCCTTCCTTCTTTATTTCTGGTATTTTTGTTTTCTATTTTTTGCCCTTGTCTTTTGGGGTATGTTAGTTTTTAGTCCCTTTTAGCTTAGTTTTTAGTCTTTTCTTTACCCCCAATATAAGCATTTGTGGATATAAATCTCATTTGTTCCATTTCTGCTGGTTCAGTTGACTTTTTATCTTTTGTTTTTAAAATCCTTTCTCTTGTAAGTCCTATTTCTGATTTGATCTCATTTCAAAGAAGAAATGTTTTTCAAATTGTTTTTATTGCACAGAGAAGTTTGTTCGTATTTTCTTCTGCTTTATGGTGTGTATTTATTCTGCTATGTATTCTTTAACACTTATTTATTGTTGTTTTCCCCTGTGCCTTTGCAGAGGCCCCATTCTGATCCTTTCTGATTATCTGTGACCTTTACACGGAGGCTATTCTTTCTGGAACAGCTATTTGTGGAAGGATAGTGGAAAGAGGACGGGGGGGATGACCTGGGAGAGCAAGTAGAAGTATGTTCACTTGGAAATTTTCCCACCAACCCCCTGCTCTGGGCATAAGCCTCCACCCCAGGCTCACATGTGCACTTGACTTACAACTAAGCCTGGAATGTCCCTGATCAAGACCAGCATCTGCAGGGCTGATTGCCTGCTACCCTGTCTGCCCCACCATATCCCTCCAACAGCAAGAGTGACTCATCTGTGCATTCCCCTAGTTTTGCTTCATTTTCTCTGTCATTCCATCTTGTCTCTCAGACCCCAGGGACATGCTGGAAGCCTGTCTGAGGCATGCAATTCCAAGAAAAGGATTTCCAGTTTGACCTCTTGGGGTGTGCTACTTAATTCTGAAAGGCTCTGCATATTGTTAAAGATCACAGGGCCATATGCTTGCTCTCAGATTTCTTTCACAATTGGGTCCAAACTGTACTTTAGTTAGTAGCAATTATTCATGGATTGTGGTTTTCTGATTGTGCTATTTTCTAGGTACATTAAATAATAAATTGTCATCTCTATTTCACATAAACACCCCCCACCCCACCAATATTTACAAGGTCAGCTTCGGACCCTAACCTGGTTTCTCTGCCTTCAGTCCTTCACATCTTCACACAACACTACCAGTTATAGCATACCAAAATTCTGTTGCATTACATCACTTTCCTCCCCCCAGACCTTTGTGGTACTTTGTGATCCTCAACATGATATTCCAGGCCTTTCACGACATGACCTAAGTCTGTCTTCCCAGCCTCATTGTCCTTGAGGCCCTCCATTAACCTGACACTAAATGGCAGGAATGATCCTACCTCCAGGACCCATTTATACCTCATCACAGTGTACTTCAAAAATTGCCGTGGTGAAACCCTCCCTCTTGCCAGTCAGAACAAGCGCCCCTGTTTCCACGTGTCCAGCCTGTATTATAGTCAGTCATTTACACACTTGTCGCCCCTCCTGAACTTCTCTCTCTTCAAGGCAACATCTAAGCTTCTTCATTCTACAGCATGTGCTGCAGCAGCCAGCACACTGGTGTGTGACACATATCCACTAACGAAAAGGAGCACTGCCACATTTACCATTGGGAATAGTAACTTGGGGATCTGTTTCATGTGAATACGAGCAGTATAAAGCATTCTTCCAGGCTCTAACCCGCTCCCCCAACCCTCCTCTACTCTTACCCTCCCCTGTGAAATTGGAGTGTCAAGATTTCTGCCTTGCCTAATAGATAAAGTAAACCTTAAGGTTCACACACGGCAAGTACTGAGAGCAAACCCTCCAATAAATATCATACCTCTGTAGTTTGTACTCTCCTTTTACTACTGCCACAGCCTAAATCACCATGATGTTGATCTCAAATTTATGGTAAAAAAAACACAAACCAAGATACAAGATGGCAGTGGAGTAGGTAGATGTAAACACTCACCTCCTCCCAGGACAACACTGAAATTAAAACTAAAATATAGAGAAATCAACCTGAATAAGCAACTGAAGACTAGCTTAAGAGAAGTCTTATAACCAAGGATTTACAGAAGTCACATCAAGACTAGTAGGAAGGGCAGAGTGAAAGGGACTGGCCTCAATATCATGGACAGTGGCTGAGATTCCAGAGGAATATCTCAGCTGCAGAGGTCCCCCTGAGAAGTGTGGGGTCTCAACCCCAAAATGGGCTCCCCAGTCCAGAGCACCAGAATTGAAAAGAGGCATCCACATAATACCTGGCTAAGAAAATCAGCAGAAATTCTGTCCACCAGGGAGAGACAGGAGTCTGCTAGAAATACAGGCACTCACCTAAAGGGCCAACATCCAAAGTCTCACTCACAGCCACTCACCCTGGGCTCTGGTGGAGGGAGCACAGAGTACACTAGAGTTATGTAAGGAGAGACAGGGGTTTGTGGCTCTGAAAAGAGAGCTTAAGGGACAGCCACCAGGACACTTGTGCCGAGTCTCTCCTACACTGTAAATACCATCTTTCTGGTGTGGAGCACTGTCCTCCATATGGCATAGCCTGGGGGAAAGCCATACCTCCGCACTCTGGACTCCCTATAGCTCCACCCTGAAGAGCTTGTACCTTGCTGAGGAGTCAGCTGCCTGGGCCAGGGTATAGAGGTCTGTACAGACTCAGGGAGTGTCAGTGAATGAAGTGTGTAGCTTTGGGGTAGTAGCCATTCACTTCATGGTCCCTTGAATCTGACTGGTGCCTCCCTCTCATAAGGGATATGCTAGCCCCACTCTCTGGGCTCCCAGCAGATCCACCCTTCCAACTGCTTCTTGCTCTGCCCCACCAAGGTCTGAGAAGAATTGGGAACAGATTGAGTGTGTGGCTCTGCAGAGGGGGCAAACCCTCCATCTTGCAACAAGACTGACCAACACCTTCCCTTCATGGGAGATGCACTAGCCCCATCCTCCTGACTCCTGGCCTCCCTGCCCTGCTAAGATCAAGATCCCAGCAGGATCTGGAACAGACTGAGTTGTGGAGCTCTAGCATGGGGTCATTTTTCCCTCATACACCTAAGGACTATAGAGCCCTCCCTTCAGAAGGCCAAATCTTTGTCTGTTTGGGACTAATAAACTCTGCTGGCCTCACCTTGATGATTCCCTGAGACCCTGCCCCACCACAAAGATATACAAGTACCCAGGGTCATAGCTTGACTGGTATATCATGGGATCTTTGCTGAGTGGCCTCAGAACCAGCAGTGGCATGGAGTTAGAATCTGTATCAGTCTGTGCTAATCTCCCCTACCTAGTGACTCACTGAGACCCTACCTTATGTAACTTGAATATCACCAAAGGATCTAGAAGTGACTAAGCCTGATAGGCAGCTAAAGGGTGTAAGCAGGTATAGGCAAATCTCAGGATGCCTTGGGACATTTGCTGACCTGCCGCCAGGCCATGTGCTAGTAAAAGCTGTCCTTGGTGTACAGCTTGCTCCTTTCCACATACCCAGGCCAAGCAGAGGCAGCCACAAAGTACAGTTTACATTGTAGCTCCAAGCAGGTTGCCCAAGGCCAGTTACAAGCAGAGTCTGATATTTGACTGCACCAGAGTCCCTCCCAAGAGGCCCCAGAACAAACATAGTCAGTGGCCAGCTTCAGACAACATTACAGCAAAATCCAATCAGCTTCAAAAGCAGCATATCCAAAAGAAGATCTCAACAGGCACCAGACCCTGCTAAGGCAAATTCCACTTCTTGTGATAAGCACCTACACAGCAGCTCATGCGCTGAGGTTATGGGTCAATCCTCACAGTAAGCAAGCCTGAGTGTTGACACCATGCAGAAACAGGCCAACAGAAATCAAAACTCAAGTATAACAGGAGGGCTCACATAACCCACATAAGGGACATTCCTGGAACACCCAGCTCAGGAGATGAAGATTGTATCACTACAGGACACCTACTATATAAGGTCACCCTATCAAGATTGGAAGTCATAGTAGGTCTATCTAATACACAGAAACAAATGCTAAGAGGTAGCCAAAATGGGAAGACAGAAACACATGCCCCAAATGAAAAAGCAGGAAAAATCTCTAGAAAGGGAGCTAAATGAAAGGCAGGCAATCCATTTACCAGATACAGAGTTCAAAACAATGGTTACAAGAATGACCAAGGAACTTAGTGGCAACTTCAACAAAGAGTTTCTAAGCATAAAAAAGGACACAGAAATAAAAATGAACCAATCAAAAATAAAGAGTAGACTATCTGAAATGTAGTATACACTAGAAGGAAAAAAAACAGTAGGTTGGATGAAGCAGAGGATCAAATCAGCGATTTTTGGTAGACAAGGTAGCAGAAAACACCCAATCAGAGCAGCAAAAAGAAAAAGGAATTTTAACAAATCAGGATAATTTATATGGCATTTAGGACAACATGAAGTGTAACAATATTCAGAGTACTAGAAGGAGAAGAGAGAGAGTGAGCACTGGATTAAAAAACTATTTGAAGAAATAATGACTACAATTTTCCTAACCTGGAGAAGGAAAAAGGCACACATGTCCAGAAAGTGCAGAGAGTCCCAAACAAGATGAACCCAAGGAGGCTCACACTAAGGCATATCATAATTAAAATGGCAAAAACAAGGAGAAAATTATACACTTCCCGCCAAGATGGAGGCATAGCTGGACACGCTGTGCCTCTTCTCACAACCAAGATAAAGGACAACAAAAATATAGAACCAAGAAAAAAAAGAAAACCCAACCAGGACAGAGAGAAAATTCAATAGTGCGGGAGTCTGACAACAACTATTCACCCAGACCCGACCCAGACCCATAAGAAGGGCGGAGTCAGTGGTTGGTGGAGTCCGCAGCCAGCAGAGTCAGAACGCAGTGGGATTAGCCGGTGGTGGTCCCAGGCACGCAGTCACTCCAGGTGCACAGGCGGAGGCATCGCCGAATGCGAGGAGGCCAAGTGGGGTGCACAGGGCGGCAGGCCACGGATACACATTCACCCACAGATAAACTAGGTGAAAATGGGCAGCAAGACAGACTGCATGACACAAGGCCCCAGCGCAGGGAAATGAAGCCTAAAAGTACCCATTGAAAATACTTGTAGGGGCTGAGGTACCAGGAGGGAGTCCCAGCCTCACAGGAGAGTTCACTGGGGAGACTCACGGTGTCCTGGAGCGTGTGCAGGCCCACCCACATGTAAATCAGCACCAGAAGGGCCCAATTTGATAGGAGAAAGAGGCTGAAGGGACTGGAATCCACAAGAGAGCACGGAGCAAGCGTCATTGTTCCCTCTTGGACCCCACCCCCACATCCAGCATCACAACCCAGAGACTGGGCTGCCCCACCCTGGTGAACGCCTAAGGCTCCACCTCTCACTATGTAACAGCTGTGACCAGACAAAAAAAAAAAAACAACCACAAGGATGGCTCAAAAGGGAGAACAGACCAGGGCCCCAGGGCTAATTCATCTGAGTGACCAGGAGGTGGTCAACCTATCATATGCAGAGCTCATAGTGCTGGTAACCAACCTATCAGAAGCACAGTTCAATGTTCTGGTGATTAGGAAGCTCACATAATTGGTTGATTTTGGTTGCAAATTAGAGGAACAAATGGAGGCTACAATAAGTGAAATGAAGAAAAACACATAGGGAACCAATAGTGATGGGAGGAAAACTGAGACTCAAATCAATGGAGTGGACCAGAAAGAAGAAAGAAACAACCAAACAGAAAACAAAGAAGAAACAAGAATTCAAAAAAATGAGAGGCTTAGAAACCTCCAGGACATCTTTAAATGTCCCAAAATTTGAATTATAGGCACACCAGAAGGGGAAAAGGAAGAGCAACAACTTATTGGAAAACTTATTTGAACAAATAATAAAGGAGAACTTCCCCAATCTGGCAAAGGAAATAGACTTCCAGGAAGTCCAGGAAGCTCATAGAGTCCCAAAGAAGTTGGACCCAAGGAGGAACACACCAAGGCACATCATAATTACATTAGCCAAGATTAAAATGAAGGAGAGAATTCTAGAGGCAGCTAGAGATAAAGGCAGAGTCACCTACAAAGAAGTTCCCATCAGACTGTCAGCTGATTTCTCAAAAGAGACCTTGCAGGCAAGAAGGGGCTAGAAAGAAGTATTCCAAGTCATGAAAGGCAAGGACCTACATCCAAGATTGCTGTATCCAGCAAAGCTGTTATTTAGAATGGAAGGGAAGATAAAGTGCTTCTCAGATAAGGTCAAGTTAAAGGAGTTTATCATCACCAAGCCCTTATATGAAATGTTAAAGGGACTTATCTAAGAAAAAGAAGATAAAACATAGGACAGTTGAAAGACAGCAAACTAACAGATATTAACAACCACACCTAAAACAAAAGCAAACTAAGCAAACAGCTAGACTAGGAGCAGGAACACAGAAATGGAGATCACATGGAGGGTTTGCAACAGGGGAGTGGGAGGAGGAGAGAGGGGGGAAAAGGTACAGAGAATAAGTAGCATAGACAGTGGGTAGAAAATAGACAGGGGGAGGGCAAGAATAGTGTGGGAAATGTAGAAGCTAAAGAACTTATGACACATGGACATGAACTAAAGTGGGGAAGTGGGGAACTAAAGTGGGGAAATGTAGAAGCTAAAGAACCTATGACACATGGACATGAACTAAAGTGGGGAAAGTGGGAAGTGGGGGTGTGCAGGGTGGAGGGAAATGATGGGGGAGAAATGGGACAAGTGTAATAACATAATCAATAAAATATAATTTTAAAAAAGTTAAATCTGTTTTGCCTGCTGATTGCTACTATTTTGCCTACAGAGGAAACTGGAGGTACTGTACAGATAGGCTTACACATATCATACCTTAGAGGAAACACCAGACTAGATGGATTTAATTGATATCTTCAGAGCATTTCACCCCAAAGCATCAGAGTATACCTTCTTTTCAAGTGCATATGGAACAATTTCTAGGATAAATCACATGTTAGAACACAGAACAAGTCTCAATAAATTTAAGAAGACTAAAATCATATCAAGTATCTTCTCTGACTGTAATAGTAAGAAACCAGAATTCAATTACCAGGAAAAAAACTGAACCCCCCCCCCCACAAATACATGGAGGCTAAATAGCATGTTACTAACCAATGAATGGGTTAACAATGAGAAAAGGGAAGAAATCAAAAGATTACTTGAGACAAATGAAAATGAGAACACAACAACTCCAAATTTATGAGGCACAGCTACAGCAGTCCTAAAGGGAAATTCATAGCATTACCAGTCTACATCAAGAAACAAGAAAAATCTCAACAATGTAACCTTACACCTAATGGAACCAGAAAAAGAACAAAAGCAAAACCCAAAGTAGGAGAAAGGAAATAGTAAAGATCAAAAACAAAACAAAAGACCAATGAAACCAAGAGCTGTTTTTTGAAAAGATTAACAAGATTGACAAACCTTTAACAAGACTCATCAAAAATAAAAGAGAGAAGATCTATATAAAGAAAATCAGAAATGAAAGAGAAATTGTAAACCTCCAGTCAAGATGAAGTCATAGGTAAACATGGCTTGACTCCTTGCACAGCACAACAAAATTACAATGAAACTATAGAACAACCATCATTCAGAACTGTCAGAAATCAAATTGAGTGGAATTATGACAACTATGGAATTAAAGAAACCACATCCATCCAGACTGGTAGGAGGGGCAGAGTGGGCTGGTCCCACAAACATGTGTGGTGATAAACATTTGGGAGGGCTATCATGGAGTGAGTGAGTTCCAGTCCAACACCAGGCACCACAGACCAGGGTTCCAGTGCCAGGAAAATAAGTCCCCATAACTTCTCGCTGCAAAAACCAATAGGGACTGAGTCAGTAGAAGAAACTTCTGGAGTCCCAAGCAGTTCTTCTTAAAGAATCCACACACAAACTTACTCAGACTCACTTCCTCTGGGCTTCAGCACCAGGATAACAACCAGTGACACAAGTGGAAGGCACCAGTGACATAAGGGGAGGAACTGAAGTGTCTGGCATCAAGTCAAGAGCTAGAGGACAGCTTTCTCCCAGATAGGCAGGCAGAAGTGATTGTTCCTTTTCTGACCCTTCCCCCAACAGAGCCACAGAGCCAGCTGGCAGGTGCCACATCTGAGACTCTATCAGCCTGGCTAACACTGTTTGCCCCACACTGGAGGTCCTCTGACATTCCCACCCACCCACCCAACTTATGGGCCAACCCAAGCTGTTAACAGTGGCTTTTCCAAAGGAATGGCTGGTTGGCTCATGCTTCAGAACTGCCTCTTAAATAAGTAACAGCTGGTCTTAGCAAGCTCCCAGCCCACGAACCTCTTGATAAGAGGCCCCAGGCCTGTCATTGGCAGCAGCCAGCCTAGGTTCACAGCTTGGCTTCTCCTGAAAACTTCCACCCAAAACAATTAGCAGCCATCTGCTGATTGCTTTATAGCTCATGTAGACGATGGCCCCAGGCAGAACACAGGTGGAGGCTTACCTTGGCCCCCACTACCCTGGAAACCCCAGAGCTTGCACACTCAGTGGACAGCTACAGACCACATCAGAGCAACACTTCTCGTAGCAATATTTTCCTGATATGTCTCCTCAGTCAAGGGAAACAAAAGAAAAAATAAAGAAATGAGACTACATGAAACTAAAAAGTTTTTGCACAGCAAAGGAATCCATCAACAAAATGAAAAAACAACCCACTGAATGGGAGAACATATTCTCCAGTAATTCATCTCATAAGAGATTAATATCCAAAATTTATAAAAAACTTATAAAACTCAACACCAAAAAACAATCTAATTAATAAAAGGGCAAAGGATCTGAACTGATGCTTCCCCAAGGAAAACATACAGGTGGCCAACAGACATATGAAAAGATGTTCAACCTCACTAATCATCAGAGAAATGCACATTAAAACTACTGTGGGAAAACTACAGTGGGATATAGAAAGGCTATCACGTATAAAGAAAGGCTATATGTGATAGCCTTTCTCACATCTGTCAGAAAGGCTATTGTCAATAAATCAACAAACAACAAGTGCTGGTGAGGATATGGAGAAAGGGGAAGAACCCTGTTGCACTGTTGATGGGATTGCAGATTGGTGCAGCCACTGTGGAAATCAGTATGGAGTTACCTCATAAAAATTAAAAATGGAATAGTCTTATGACCCAGTGATTCCACTTCTGGGAATTTATACAAAGAACACCAAAACATGAACATGAACAAAACAGAATCAAAGGCATGGATATGTGGAACAGACTGAGCGCTATCAGAGGGGAGGAGATTGGGGGACTGGATAAGAGAAGGTGAAGGGATTAAGCAAAAAAACTATAGATAGATAATACAGATACAGATAGATGCTCACATATGTATATATACACACACATAAACACAGATGACAGTGAGGTGATAGCCAGTGTGTAAGGAGGTTTGGGGTAGGTGGAGGTGGGCTAAGGTGGCATAAATCAGGAAGGAAAGAGACTTTGTTTGGGGTGATGGGCTCATGATACAATGTGCAGATGGTTGTTGAGTTGTACACTTAAACCTTTATGGTTTTGTGAACCAATGTCACCCCAATAAATTCAATAGTACACTGCTGGTGGGAATGCAGACTGGTGCAGCCACTGGGGAAAATGGTATGGAATTTTCTCGAAAAAAAAACCTAAAGCTGGAACTGCCTTTTGATCCATCAATTCCATTGCTGGGACCATCCCCTAAGAATCCCCAATCCCCAATTCAAAAGAACCTATGTACCCCAATGTTCACAGCAGTGTTATTTACAATAGCCAAGTGCTAGAAATATCCTAAGTGCCCATCAGTAAATAAGTGTATCAAAAAACTGTGGTACATTTACACAATGGAATACTATGCAGGAAAAAAGAAAAAAGGAACTCCTACCTTCCATGAGAGCATGTATGGGACTGGAGAGCACTATGCTAAGTGAAACAAGCGAGTTAGTGAAAGACAAACACCATATGATCTCACCTATAAGTGGAACCTAATCAACAAAACAAACAAATCAAACAAACAAGCATAATATAACCAAAGACACTAAAATTGAGAACAAGAGAGGAGAGGGATAGGAATATCCAGGGAAAAGGGGAAGGGATTAGAGCAACAAGTATGAAAGACATATAGACAAAAGC
>PVKU01001591.1:0-74060 GCA_004027475.1 Anoura caudifer
TGGGGAAGTTCTCCTTTATTATTTGTTCAAATAAGTTTTCCACTGGTTGCTCTTCTTCTTCCCCTTCTGGTACCCCTATAATTCGGATGTTGGGATGTTTAAAGATGTCCTGGAGGTTCCTAAGCCTCTCCTCATTTTTTTGAATTCTTGTTTCTTCCTTGTTTTTTTGTTTGGTTGTTTCTTTCTTCCTTCTGGTCCAGTCCATTGATTTGAGTCCCAGTTTTCCTCCCATCTCTGTTGGTTCCCCATGCATCTTTCTTCATTTCACTTATTGTAGCCTTCATTGTTAGATTCATCTAATTTGTGAGCAAAATCAACCAATTCTGTGAGCATCCTGATCACCAGGGTTTTGAATTGTGCATCTGATAGGTTGGCAATCTCTTCATCGCTTAGATAAATTGGCCCTGGGGCTTTGATTTGTTCTCCGGTTTGAGCCATTTCCATTTCTGGGTTTTTTTTTGTTTGTTTGTTTTATCTAGTCGCGGCTGTTACGTAGTGAGGGGTGGAGCCTCAGGTGTTCCCCAGGGCGGGACAGCCCAGTCGCTGGGTAGTGACGCTGTATGTGGGGGCGGGGTCTGAGAGGAGATAATGGCGCTTGCTTTACTCACTCTCAGATTCCAGTCCCTTTCACCGCTTCCCCTTTGCCTGGATTATCTGCACGTGAATGTGCGACCACCCGGTCAGCCAGCTGCCTTGTGTGGCCTCACTGGGTCTGCACAGTGGCTGCCCCGTGCCCGGGGTCTGCTAGTCGCCGCCTGTGCACCTGGGGGCTGCCAGCTGCTGCTGCCTGCGTGCCCGTCTGCACCTCCGCTTTTTCCTGCCGCGACTCCGCCCCTCTTACCGGTCTGGATGAATCATTGTTGGACTGCCAAACAGTTTGATTTTCTGAGTTCTGGTTGTTTTCTTGTTTCTAAATCTTTGTTGTCCTTAATTTTGGTTGTGAGAAGAGGCACAGTGCGTCTGCCTACACCTCCATCTTGGCCGGAAGTCTGCAATTCCTTTTTAAAATCTAAATTCTATCTTCCTCTGGTGATTTGACTATGCCTACAACTCTGTCTGGTGGATCACAGGAACTTGTGTTTGCTGAATGAATGAATGTGCCTAAGGTTTTTGTAAATGGATTCTACCTGTAATGTAGGGGCAGGGTGAGGAAATGGAGGTAGGAACCCACCCAGATGCAGAACCGACCTTCTTGTGTTGGGTTCTGGTGGTGAGGTCCTTAAACATACTGCAGAAACAAAACCTTTGGCATGGGAGAAATCTTAGATTGCATATGTAAATTGCAATACTATATTACTTTCCTCTAAGAATTGGGAGAATCCTTCTCCCAAAGACAGTGATAGGGCATGTTATTGCTGGCCTGTGGGACTTTGCCCAATTCTGAAATGGTGCACGTGTATGCAGGGTGCAAAGTAATTCATTTTGGCTGGTCCTGGCATCCAGGTTGCACACCAGAGACCACACAGGCTTTTAGTTAGGATTTACCTCAACAGGCCACCTCCCCATGATAAATGACCCATGGGGAAAGACAAATGAAGCCTGGCACTAGGCAAGCTGTTCTCTGAGAATAACTCTGCTCTCCAGGTATTGTCAGTGAGAATTCCTGGTGAGGGGAAATGGATTGTGTACCAGGGAGAAAAAAAAACGTATGGGAGTGAGTTGCTGCGAGGACTGCGCATGCGGTGGCCCTATGGAAGAGTCAGTAATGGATGTAGAGTTAGAAATGTGAGCTTTTATATGGGAAATCTTTGCAGTTCTAATTAGAAGCAGAATGTAGATTCAACTCAGAAGGCAAATCTGAAAGACTTGCCACTTTGTTTCACTATTCATGCAGTTCACATGATTTAGCATATCTGTGGGCAGAAACCCTGGTTACAATGTTGCTAATTAGAATATCTGTACTTGCACCTAGTGGACCATTTCCCTGGCTTTGCCTCTCAAGTAGTGAGTGGAAGAAGGAATTTTAATGATGCTCCATTAAGGCAACTAAACAGTGTAACAAAGAGTTCACAGTTCCTGAGCTGGCATTGTTAAGAAAACGACTTCTTCTGGTGGAATTCTAGTTCCTTAACAATTGGCGATTATTGTTGGTTTTCTCAAAGGACCACTGATTTAGGTACTTTTTTTGGATGGGTGTAGGGAAAAGGTAGGAAATGTTTCTTTGGTTTGCATGGAGGAAAGGGATAATTTTATTCCTCACTGAATTTTTTTTAATGATAATTATTTTCGAATCATTTTCTCTGGCCATGGGCCAACTTAAGAGCAACTGTAGAAATCGAATTGCAGAGAAGTAGTGAGTAAAAATTTCTCATCATTGAGTTTAGTATTGGATAATATCTTGGGTTCTGTTAGTGAGCAGCCATTTAAGCAGCCTGTGGCTGTTCAAACCAAAAAGGGTGGCTCAGGATTGAACTGACCCTTCAGGTTCAGGGCGGCCTGTTGAATCTAGGTCTTGTAACTTGGACACAGCTCCTCCCCATCTCCTCCTGCCCCTCCCCCCGACACACATATTTTCTGCTTTTACTTCAGGCGGAGACCATATTAACACTCAGATGGCTAACCCCAGCCTGGGTCATATCTAAACTGGAGACCTCGGACTGTGGGTAGAGTGTTTGCTGGAATCTGATTGGAGTCAGTGGTAGAGAGGCAGAGCTGTGAGTGAATGGTATGATTCACCCCATGCCAGGTTCTTTCCAATCTCAGGTTTGTCTTGCTTGTTCTTTGTAGCTGTTTATTCACCTGTCTTTGCCTTCCTTTTTTTTTTTTTTTTTTTTTTTTTTTTTTTTTTTTTTTTTTTTTTTAGATTTTATTTGTTTATTTTTAGAGACAGGGGAAGGGAGTGAGAAACAGAGGGAGAGAAACATCAGTGTGAAAGAGAAATATTAACCGGTTGCCTCTCCTACATGCCTCAACTGGGGGCCAAAGGGCAACCCAGGCTCGTGACCTGACTAAGAATTGAACTGGTGACCTTTGTCTTTGTGGGATGAGGCCCAACCAACTGAGCCACACCGGGTCAGGGTGCCTTTGCTTCCTTTTTGTTGGTAGTTTGTGCCCTCCAGGGTCATATTCTGATGCTGTTCTGCATCAGAATAGCACCATCCCAGCTGTAACGGTGATGGCTGCTGTCTTCCTGATGCAAGGGGAGTCTGCGCCCGTGGGAGAACTGGAGGTTTTGCCCCAACGGACATGGATGTGAAAGTAGTTTCTCTTGCTCTTATGGATGGCTGAATCACTTCTCCTCCTAGGACTCATGCCTGCTCCCTGGGATTTTAATCTGTCTCTTCTCTTTTACTTTTTCAGTTTTTCTTCCTCCAGTGGCTTCTTCATTTAGAACCACAAATGTGTTTAGATTGCCCTTATACTTAGCCAAACCACGTTTATCTCTATGCACTCATCTCTATCTCATCCCCATTTTCTCTGCCTGGCGCTCTGCCAGCTGGGCCAACATTCCCAAGTCAAGCTCTGCTCACAGCCTTTGTGGTCACCGCTCACATTGCCCTTGGTCCTTCCCAGTCTGTCTTCTGCCCACAACATGGGTCTGAAACAGCTTTCTTCAAGTCACTAGTGCCTCTTTTTAACTTAGAAATTTCATTATGGAAAATGTCAAACATACATACAAGTAGGGAAAAGATTATTCTTATTGAATTCCTGGTGATTTCTTTCTTATGACACTTTCTTTAATAATTTTGTCACCACTCCCTGCTGCCCCATCCCATTTCTATTGTAGGCCAATTGTGTGAGATGAACTACTATAGAAATTGAGCTCTGCATCTCTAACAGAGAAGAAAGACATTAAAAATATACATAACGATCGTATCATACCTAACAAAATGAACAATTCCTTGATATCATCTAACTCTCAGTACATATTTAAATTTTCCTGAAATTAGTTCTTTTAATTACCAGAATCAATGGCCTTGTGCCTTTATTCCTTGGATTTAACAGTCACTGCTGAACTTTTCAGCAGGGCAGTGTCAAACTCAGGGGACAGCGATAGCCCTGCCTTAGCTTCACGGTCATCATTTTTTCTTTTATCAGGTAAGGGTTAAGGACATGGTCTGGCTGTATCTCATAGATTCCTTTCCAATGCAGCTATATATCTCTGCGTAACATTTCCCTGGGGAAGCCTTCCCCAGCTGCCTTCACCTCGCCAGGCCCAGTCCACACATTCTCCCTTTCTGTTCCCGTAGTGTTGCAGGTATGCACATACATGCCTCCATCATGTCCCTGGGTCCCTGACCTTAATTGTGTGTTCCCACTGGACAGTGAGTTCATATCCATTCTCATATGCCTAATGTCTAGTACTATGCTCAACTATCAAACTGAACCTGAATATTAACAGTACTCTTACTGACACTTAACAGTTATTGAGTATTTACAACATGCTAGGTGGTACGGTAAAGTGCTTCCCCTGCTTTATTTCACTTAATCCTGAGAACTCTCTAAGTAAAGCCCCATCATCACTATTATTATATTACAAATGAAGAAGCTGCAGTTTAGTGGGATTGTCACTTGCCTAAGGTTAGAGAAGAGGGTGGTATAGAGAGGTTGTGTGACATACAGGTCTGAGTCCCAGGCCCACTTATTCCTTGACTGTGAGGTGATGAACAGGCTTTGTTTAATGTAAGCCTCTGCTTTTCCATTTGTAATCAGGGTGGTGAAAACCTTTGCTTCCCAGAATGGGGAGTACTAAATGGGATAATGCATTTGAAGTCACTTGAAAGCTGTTGGGTTTGTGAGAAATCATGCTTAATCTTTTCACTATAATTTACTGTTCTCATTTGGCTATACCTGCTTTCCATCTCCCCCATGCTGCGCCCCCCTCCCACCTGTGTGTAATGCACATAGGGGTGATTATAGCATTTAATCTATGGCCTACTTTCCCAGTTATGAACATTACTATGTTGCTGTATTTTTTATTGTGAAGTGTATATCACATACATAGAAGAATGTATACAACAATGAACATGTACATTTTAAAGAATAATTATAAAATGAAAAGTTGCGAATACGCCAACTAGATCAGAACATTACCGACACTTTAGAATGGCCCTGTGCTCCTACGTGATGTGCCCTCGTTTTCCCCTTCTAGAGGGGCTGCTGCGCTAGCTGTGTTCATTGCGTTTCCTTTTCCAGCTTCATTACCTGTGTATATATTCCACAATAATCTATTGTTTAATTTTGGAAAACCAAGTAGCAAGCACATCCTAGCTGTGTACGGAAGAGGCAATGTTGCCTCTGTTAGATGAAACGGAGACACACCCTCACAGAGTCACTGGGTTGTGGCCTGGACGCAGCTTTCCTCACAGTTTTCAGAAGCCCCTTTTGAGGAAGTTTAGAAAGAAATGAATCTTCTCAGGTAATCCAAGAGTCAGTGTGTGAAGTGGAAAAGGTTCATCATCATTGCATGGTTCAAACAAGCCAAGAGCATCTGCAAATCTGGGCCAGACTTCACTTAGGCATTCTATCCTCAGATTAAAATGATGACAAAAAGGCTAGTGGGGGCCCTCAGTGTGTCTGTCCTTTGAGTAACGCTGTTCTGGTCCTCTGTATACTTGTCTTGTAACTACCATCTTGTCATCTTTTTTTCACTTTTCTCTTGGATGTTCCACTTGCTTTCCTTAGCGTTGTGCCTCCTGTTTTCCTAAATCTAGCAGCTTTTCTCTTTCTTGGTTTATGTCTTCATTTTGATGGAACATATTAATCAGTTTTAGTTAATAATGAGTTAATGAGAAATAGATTTTTTAAGAGCATAAATATCTTAAAATGTTTATATTCCATTTTCACACTTGGTTGATAGTTGGGTTGAGTGTACAATTCTAGATTGATATCATTTGAAGCTATTTCTCCATTCTTCTCTCTCTCCCAAAATTTATAGAACTTTTTTCTTTGCCCCACTGTTTTAAAATTTCACAATAATATGCCTCATTCTAAGTTTATTTCAATCTACTGTACTGGGCACTCAGCGGGCCCTTTCAATCTCAGTTTTGGGGAATGTTCCTCAATTATTTTGTTCATTATTTCTTCCTCTTTGTTTCTGTGTTTCTGGAGCCTATACTACTTAGGCATTGGATTTCCTGGATTGGTTCTTTTATTTTTCTTATCTTTTTCTCTTATTTCCAATATTTCTGTCTTTTTTTAATGTGTGAGTGTGACGCCTATGGGAAATTTCCTCAACCCGCCTATTGTTTTTTTTAACCTTTCTGAACACATTTTAAACTTACGTGAACATTTTTTTATTCTCCGAAAATCCATTTAAAAATAGGAATTTTTAAAAATGAATGCAATATCTTCCCTAATAACATTGTTTAATGCTTTCTCTTTTTGCATGGTCTCTTTCTACTAAATTGTTGTTTGTTTTTTTTTTTTTCCTTTGGCTCTCTATGTTCTATACAGGATTGAGCATATCTTTATATGTTTAGAGGAATTTGTCTTTCCTATTCTGATTACTGTTGATCCCTAGTGAATGCTTTCGGATTGGCAATCATTAGAATTTGCATGAGTTCAGGAAAATAGGCACTCAGGAAAAAGTCTTGGTGGAATATAAATTTATAGCACCATTTTTGTAGAGCAAGTAGTATTTCTCAAAATTTTGAGGGGGGGGAGAGTGATGAGCAAGCTGTCAAGTACATGTATGAGTTTCTGGCGTAGTACAGGTTCATGCATGGCAAGGGGAAAACTCTGAGAATGGAAGAACAACCACGAAAATGCAGTAGAGTGAACAATTACTGAAATTCAGACAAGCCTGGTTAATAGTTCATGGTCTCCCCAGCCATAGTGAAAAGACCTCATTGTGTAAAACACAATGGGTAGAAACCTCCAAAGAATGTTGTCCTAGTATAAGGCTCAGACTGGAACTCAGTCAGCTCTTGGCTTATTACTCCTCTGAATGCCCTATAACAACACTTTAATGTAAGTGTGAAAGCATTCTACTCATTCCAAGTAACTGATCTGTGTGCCAAAAATCTAATCATATTTAAAGGAGTACAACAAACTCCAGAAATGATAGAGCCAGCAAAAATGAAGACATCAACTATAAATATACGCTATATGTTCATGAAGGTATAGAAGAAAATATAAAAATGTTAAGAAAAGAAATGGGATATATATAAGTATATATATAGTATATGTAAATATACTATATATATACTATATATACACACATATATAGAACACACATATATACTTATACTATATATGTATATATAATATGTGTGTGTGTGTATATGTGTGTGTTCTGTCCAGAAGGTGTCCAGCCATGTAATATGAAAAATTGAGATATCTATTGAAAAAGATACAAGATACAAGAAACATTGTACATAGGACAATGACACCTCAGTTCCCTTCAAAGTAGGCACCTTGGGACCTCACACAACTCTCCCAATCACTGCCAGCTGCCCCATCTTATTTTCCTGAATCTCACTGATGGTCTGAAATCTCTTTCTTTTCAAAGGTGATTTTAGTTTGGGGAAAAGCCCAAAGTTGCAGGTGCCAAATATGGGCTGTAGAGGGGCTGAGTCACCTGGGTGATTTGATGTTTCACCAAAAAACTCTGCATGAGATGTGATGCATGAGTGGGCGTGCCCTCGTGATGAAGCTGCCAATCACCAGTTGTCCATAGCTGTGGCAGTTTTTGTCATATTGCATCTCTCAACTGACAGAGAACACTGAAGTAGAGTACTCTTTATTAATTGTTTGGCCTGGAGGGGCATACTCATGATGGACAATACCTTCCACATCAAAAACACAGTTAACATTGTCCTGATGTTACTGCAACTTTGCTGCATCTTCTTTGGGTGTGGAGAACCAGGCAACTTCCATTGGGACAACTAGGCTTTTGTTTCCAGATCATAGCTGTAGACACATGATTCATCTCTGGTTATGACCTTCTTGAGGAAATCTGGTCTATTGGTAGAGGTTTGAATAAAGTCATTAGCAACTGCAGTATGATGTCACAATGTTTCTTCTGCTGTGGTAGCAGAAGTCAAGGAACGAATTTTGCCATGACACATTTCATGCCAAGATTCTGTGTCAAAATCTCAGACACAGGAGTTTTTGGAATCCCCAGATCAGCTTCTAGTTCTCACGCTGTCAGTGGTCAATCTTTGTTGATTGCAGCCCGTATACGTTCAGCATTGTCAAGTGTTCTGCTTGTTTCAGGCCTTCCAGAACGTGGATCACTTTCAACAGATTCTCAACTATCTTTGAAGTATTTGTGCCACATTTTTTATTTGTGCTGCACTCATTAAATCATCTCCGAAAGCCTTCTGAATCACCTGAATAGTTTCCATGGAGGAATGTTCAAGCTTAATGCAAAATTGGATGCAGATTCGTTGCTGTACTCACTCAGTCATTTTGAATGAGATGGCCACACAGGACACATGCTCACTCAACAGTGTCTACTGCCCCCCACTGACTAGTACAGTGAAGTCATCATTGTTCATGCATGTGCATTCCAGTCCACTCTCCTTGGCTGCCAGGTTACATCAATGTCACACAAGCTGTTCTTGTTATATTAACAATGGCTGGGCTTTTTCCAGACAGACTTCATATATTGGAATAACTTTTAAAGATGAAACATACCATATGTGTGATGAAAAACATACTGGGTGGGATTAACAGCAGATTAAGCACTGGAGAAGACAAGATCAGTGTACTTCAAGTCAGTAACAGAAACTATCCGAAAGAAAGCACAAAGAGTAAGAAGCCTAAGAAAAAAACCCTTAAATACAGCACCATGCTCCATGGGACAGTATCCAGCAGCCTTATCTATGGGTAACTGGACTTCCAGAGGAGAAGAGTAGCAAAACATGTTCACAGAGCCCAGCCATTCCTAGTCATTGGAGGAAGCTTGGAAAATTTCAGCAGGGGCTTTTGGTGACCATGACCCATGTAATACCAGGTCCAGACTTATGCTCTGAGGGATGACACAGCTGTCTTTGAGCAGTTCCAGGCAACAGACTTATAAAGTTGAAGGAAAATTCTCTAAAGCACAGGGATACCTGAGGGGCATGATACAGGATGCTTGCCTCCAGTCGAAGGGAATGATCACATCCACCCTCTTTCTTATCCCAGGGAAATATCTAAAGTTGTAGGTGGGAGATGGGAAAGCTTCTATCAGCCTGAAGGACAGATTGCAGTGGCCCCCTTCCCCAGAGCTCCCACTCCCATCCCTGCTGCTGATGGCACATGATGAGAGAGGGAAATGAGCTTCTCTTGTGTTTCATCAGTGAGATTTCAGGATGTTTCGGTTATGGCAGCTCTCCAAGTATTTCCCCAATTAATGTTTTAATCACCTGTGAACTTGGCTAACCTCCAGAATGGCTAGCGTTGCTGTGGCCATCCTCTTTTTGCACTCTTTTAGGTTTGTTCCATCAGTTTACTACAGTGTGATTTATATAGTTCAAGAAAGTCGCAACATTTCTAGTCTGCTGATGGCACTTGGTTCTCTTTTCTTTATATCACTCCCGTCAAGGGATTTAAGGTGAAGTGAGTAATTAGATTGGGGTACTTAATCCACCATCTCAAGTCAACATTCCTCTCATTGTTTTGAAGTGTCACCTTGGTACTTCTCGTTAATTCATTCTGGATCTTGCATTGAGGGCTGAAACCAATGAGTCCTGAGCAAGTGCTGAGTGCTGAAACATTTTTTTCTTGTCAAAATGTGATGAGTACAGGGTTTGGTGAGTTCTGAAGCTGGTGAGTGCTGAGGTCTGACTGTTACTTGCATTTTTTTTTTTTTATTCCTAGTGAGACTGAATATTTTCCCATATGTTTGTTTACTAATTATTTCCTAATTTGCTCATGTCCTTTGTTCCTTATTTATTGCAATATTTATTTTTTAAAAGTTAAGTACTAGTGTTAAACTGCATTCAAGTTTACTGATTCCAAAACATGCCCTGTGCATGCCTGTTTCCTGGTCTTTAGCCATGTTGGCCCATGCTCTGAGTCACTATTGTCCTCTATTGGTTTAAGTTGGGTCCTTCGTGACATTTCTAGAAAGACTTAGCTCAGCTACAGATCCAGTCTTCAGTCATCATTCCTCCAATATTTATTTATAATGGCTAATATTTATTTTTGCTAGACTTTATACTTAGCATTTTACATGTTATATTTAATCCTTGACACAACCTTGTGCAATAGGGACAATTATAAAAATCCATTTTACAGATGAGGAAATGGAGGTTTACAGATGAGGTTACACAATATGCCCAGAGCCAGCAAGTTGCGCTGTGATGAACAGGAATTCAAGCCCGTTCTGCCAGGTTACAAAGCCCCTTAAACCATGACACTGGATTTACTCTTTGGAAGTCCTGTAGTCCCTTTGGCAGTGTCAGTTCTGTGCAGCGTACTTAGTCTATGTATGATTATTTTTTTGCTCTTATATATGTCTTATGTTTCCTGTTCAGTTGTAAACCTTTTAAGGTTATGTACTTTTGCCATATAAATGCTTTTTGTGTCCTCAGTATAAATCTCAGTGCTAACAAATGATAGGCCCTAGATAAAGTTTGTTAAATGTATCAGTTGCTCAGGATATTTTTTAGGTTAATTAATTACCTACCTAATGGAATTTTTTTTGCATGCAAAGCCAAGAGGCATTTTTCTCTGTAATATATCTCAGCTCCTGCCACAGATGAAGTATTGTCCCTCCTTGATATCTCCCTTTTATGGCAAGTTATTTAGAAGGTTTAAGTGACAGCCTCAGAACTCCATAGAATTCCATTTGTAATTATGAAGAACTAATATGCATGGAAATTTCCAGAAGTAGGCTTAATTCCTTTGGCCCTTTTACAATCAGGTGAAACTTCCTAAATGAGCCTTGATTCTGTCTCATCACTCTTTCACAGATAAGAATTTCAAGTCTCTACAGATACCTTTGAAAATTGCAGGAATTTGCAATAAGGGCAAAGCAGCCCATCTTCAATAGAACAGCGAGAGTGGCTTAGGTTATGCCCTTCCATTCCTGGGTAGAGTTACTGAGCTCATTGTGTCTCTCTTTCCAGTCGCTGAGTCTATATCTAAAGAAGAGAAAAAACCTACAATGCCATCAAGACGATGATAATCCTCAGCAATTTATATCCCATTCATTTTCCCCATGTATTTGAGAGTTATTCGCTTTCCAGCATTCTGAAGTCCAGTTGTGTTGGAAGCTGAGATGAAGTCAGATTTTCCTCATGCAAAGAGAACAAAGTGAAATTGAAGATATGTGTCTGAACTCTGGCATTCTAGCCTGGGAGAATAATACTTAAGGACATTTATAATCTTCACAAAGGATGAAATAAAATTCTCATCACAAAATGTATTTTCACTTTCTTTCTTATGAATAGAATTATATTACAAACAATTTGCAGGAGGTGATTGCTCTGAAATTAAGCAAAACTAATGGTTTTAGATTCTTTGATCAATATTCAGGTTTAGAAAAATCTTTGCAGACCATTTACATCTTTATTGCTGACCTACATAAGTTTGCAATGCAGAACCTGCAATAGTTATAAACACATGTAATTTTATTGATTCATGTACACGATGCCTACTATCAGGATGGGTTTGAGGTGAATTACAATACAGGCATGATAACAATAGCCTGAAACACAACTCATTGCAAGATAATTATGGGAATTGTAACTATAAATGTGAATCTTGGTTAGGAATGTGTCTTGTTAAAATTCAAAGAAAATGTGACAGATAATAGTTTAAACAATTTTTCTGAAGCAAAAAGAAGTGATGGAGCCCAGGGCAGCCCCTTAAGTCCCTCAGGGACCCTGGTTGCTCCCGTGCTCCTGCTCCTCCCTCCTTAGAGTGTGGCTTCAATGTCATGGTTGCAAGATGCTGCCTTCATGTCAGGTGTCTTGACTGTGTTACAGGCAGGATAAAGGGCAGAGGCAAAGGGCTGACAGGCACAGCAGTAGAATTTGTGCCTCTTAGATAGCTTTTCTTCTGCTTAGATCTCATTTGCTAAAATTTGGTCACAAGGCCAAAAGGGATGCACGTTAGGTGAGTGGTGTTAGCTGAGGACTTTGGAAGTTGAACAAAAGAGGTTTGTTTTGTTTTGTGAAGGTAGAAGGGGAAAATGAATATAAAAATCTAATATTTGCCATAGTAACTGATTTTAAAGATAGACACATCTAAAATCTATATGTCTAAGTTGTTTTTAGAAAAATATTTGAAATAGAACCATAATATGTAGGCACAAAATAGACAGGGGAGGTTAAAATAGTATAGGAAATGGAGAAGCCAAAGAACTCATATGTACAATCCATGGATGTGAACTAAGTGTGGGGGCAGGGGGCAGTGCTGGGGGCTGGGGGTAGGTGCAGGGAGGAGGGGGATAAAGGGGAGAAAATAACTGGGACAACTGTAAAAGCATAATTCATAAAAATATTAATGGAAACAAAGAAAAACAATGAACAAAAATATGTAAAATGATATTGGCCATTCTCACAAGGTGTGAGGTGATACCTCATTGTTGTTTGGATTTGCATTTCCCTGATGTTGAGTGATGTTGAGCACCTTTTCGTGAGCCTGTTGGCCTTCTGCATGTCTTTTGCAAAACTCTCTGCCCTGACCAGTGTGGCTCAGTTGGTCGAGCATCATCCCACAAAGCAAAAGTTTGTGGGCTCGTTTCCCCGGGTTAGGTTACATGCCCAGTTTGTGGGTTCAAGTCCCAGTCAGGGCACATGCAGGAGGCAACCAGTGGATTTCTCTCTCGAATTGATGTTTCTGTACTTTTCTTTCTTCCTCCCTTCCCATCTCTCTAAAAATAAATAACTTTTAAAGAACATTAAATGACACTCGCACTTAATTCTGCTGTACTTAAGGGCCCAAGAAACCCTTCTTGAGGTCATCCCTAACTGAATGTAGCACTGGGAGGAAGGAGCTTGCTGCTCCTATGCAGAACCATGAAGGTCAAGAACAGTGCCAGACAGAAAGGTCAGCTTCAGAGCAGCAGAGGTCAGCATGTGATTTTTGCCACATGAAAATACTCATGGGTCCTTCCAGGGTGGCAGGGTCACTGAGTGTTCAAATGTCTGCTACCATTTTGTCCCTGGAAGCCACTGCTTGCTATAAACCATCCTGTGAGGCACATCTTTATATAATTTCCTGGGCTCTTATCTAGTTATAGAACCTAAATGAGTATTCTTATGCTGTATTCCTAGAAGTAGAACTGCAAGATTGGACATTATAAAGATTTTTCAGCTGTTAACAAATGCTGCCAAATTAACTTTTCATTATGGATCCACACCCTCTTCCCCATTAGTGGTGTATCAAATTTTGCTTTACCCTTGTTATTAAGATATTACACTGTTTGAGTGAACATCACCACTCTATTATGTGAAATAAGTTTTTTGGTACTTAATCACATTTTATTTTATTACTAATGAAGGTGAACATATTTATATTTACTGACCATCAGTATTTTATAACCATCACTTTTTTAAAAAACTTGCATCATTCTTTTTTATTACCCTGAAAAGCCTTTATATATTAATAATTTTAGCCATTTTCCACAGAAGTTTCATTCATACAGTTTTCTGCTTATTTTAACTCAGTTCATGAAGTTTCTTGCTGTTGATTTACAGGTATTTTAAATTCATAGGTAATTAAATTTAGAAATCATTTTATTTATACTTTTACTTCCAGTGTAAGGCTTGGAAATTTCCACCTGCATTTTCTTTTGGTACATTTATATTTTCCATTTGCCTTTATTTTAATCATGTCAATTTAACTTTGTTTCTAAATAATTGATTTTTCTCTTGGAAATGGCTCACATTTTTCTTTGTTATGTTATACTAATTTCTGCTTGCATAGGAATGTAATGGGTATCCAGAATTTTTTCTTTTTTAACACTGAGTTTTGTTCAACAGGTAGTTATGTTTTTGTGAATCAGCGTGATGCTTTCCAGGTTTTTCAGCTTTGTTAGGGCAGGTCCAGAGATGTAGTTACTCCAGGGCTACACTAACTAGGCATTGAGGATAGCCTTTCTGGGAGCCTCTACAAATGCCCAGGGCATCCAACAGGCCTTTTCACCATGACAGGTTGGAACTCAAATATCTCCCAGGTCCACGTGGGCTTTGGTTGTTGTTCAGCTCTCAGCATTCTTGTAGTTGTTCCTTCCCAGATAGTTCTTTTTGTTTTAAGTGTATTTTATTGATTATGCTATTACAATTGTCCCATCTTTTTCTCCCCTTTATTAACCTCCACCCTGCACCTCACATCCAACCAGCATTGCCCCCCTTTGTTCATACCCATGGGTTGTACATATTAGTTCTTTGTCTTCTCCATTTCCCATACTATTCTTTACCTTCCCCTATTATGTACCTACTATTTATGCTTTTTCCTCCATTCTCTCTTCTCCCCATCCCCTCTGATAACCCTCCATGTTATTCTATTTTTGTGAATCTGTTCCTGTTCTAGTTGTTTGCTTAGTTCATTTTTATTTTTGTTTCTTTTTTTAGGCTCGGTTATTAATATTGTGAGTTTGTTGTCATTTTACTGTTTATAGTTTTGATGTCCTTCTTTTTCTTAAATAAGTCCCTTTAACATTTCATGTAATAAGGGCTTTGTGATGATGAACTCCTTTAACTTGACCTTATCTGGGAAGCACTTTATCTGCCCTTCCTTCTTTTCAGCCCCTTCTTGCCTGCAAGTTTTCTTTTGAGAAATCAGCTGATAGTCTTATCGGAACTCCTTTGTAGGTAACTTCCTCCTTTTCTCTTGATGCTTTTAAGGTTCTCTCTTTATTTTGCATTTTGGGTAATGTAATTATGATGTGCCTTGGTGTGTGCTTCCCTGGGTCCACCTTCTTTGGGACTCTGAGCTTCCTGGGCTTCCTGGAAGTCTATTTCCTTTGCCAGATTTGGGGAAATTCCCCTTCATTATTTGTTCAAATAAGTATTCAATTTCTTGGTCTTCCTCTTCTCCTTCTGGTACCCTTATGATTCGGATGATGGAATGTTTAAAGTTGTTCTGGAGGTTCTGAAGCCTTTCCTTGATTTTTTGAATTCTTGTTCCTTCATTCTGTTCTGGTTGAATGTTTATTTCTTCCCTTTTTTCCAAATCATTGACTGAGTCATGGTTTCCTTCTCTTCACCATTGGTTCTCTGTATATTTTTCTTTATTTCACTTTGTATATGTTAGGTCGGGTGTGGTAAGATAAGATGGCCACCAGGGGCTGAAGACCGCGAAAAGCTAGCTGACGTCAGATGAAGATGACTGGAGCGGTGGGCAAAACCAGGAACAACATCACCATAGCAACTTGCACCTAAAAGGATCGACCAATGATACATCGCCACCTGGCTTAAAGAGCCAATCCTCAGCTGCCATGATGAGTACTACCCCAACTGCATGTATAAAATTCTTTCACTTCTTAAGTTCGGGTGAGACTTCCTTGGCCCCAACCTGTGGACCGGAGAACCTTGCCTGGGTGTGCAACCCCCAATAAAGCTCCGTATTGCCCCATTTTGTGGCTGATTGGCATTATTTCCTCGGCAGAATACTAATAACCTTACATTTGGTGCCGAAACCCGGGAGGAGTTGTTGTCTACTGAGACCACTCCTCTCCATCCATTCCCCGAGGAGACCTCAAGGCTGTTCCACCGGCCCGGACCGAAGAATCAGGTAAGTGTCACAGCCTCCAGCTTCTGACCCCCGGACACTGATTCCGGGCCCCTGTCTGATCAAATAGCAGATGCATTGGGGTGACCCTTCCGGGAGAGACTGCTCTCCTTCCTCTGGGGGTTTCAGGTAATGGAGGAGACAACATCCCTTGGCCTGGACCCCAATTTGCCTGCTGAATCAGTAAATTGGGTTGAAGAACGCTGATTCTCCATTTACTGATAACCACGGGGTCAGAAATGGGAGGACAGGAGTCCAAACCAGATCCTAAATCGCCTCTAGGGTGCCTTCTGAAAAATCTGGACAAAATTGACCCTGGTCTGAAGTGAAAGCGGCTGATTTTCCTGTCTACCACGGCCTGGCCGTTGTATCAGCTCGACAGTTGTGAGACCTGGCCTCCTGACGGCACTTTCTGTTTCATTACCGTTACCGACTTAGACAATTTCTGTAGATGGACTAGCAAATGGTCTGAGGTTCCCTACATCCAGAGATTCTGGGCCTTGCTCTCCCGTCCCGAACTCTGTGCTCAGTGTTTCACGGCCCAGGTTCTCCTGGCTAGAAGTGATGCTGAACCTTCGTGCCCTCCTAAGCCCAGATCTCCTAAGCCTTCTGCTCCTGAACTCTCCTCTTTTTCCGAGCCCCCTGAGGATCTGTCCTCTCCCCCACCCCCTCCGTATCCTCCTCCTCCAATGAATGCCCCAACCCCTGCTCTTCCTGAACAACAGGGTGTCGATACCTCACCTGAACCCCTTTCCTCACCTGTCAGCTCACACACACGAACTCATCTGAATCTAGAATCCCCAGAATCCCTCATATGCCCTCTTGGAGAGGTGGCGAGGGCAGAGGGTGTCGTTCGGGTCCATGTTCCCTTCTCCCTGACTGACTTTTCCTCTATTGAGAAACGTCTGGGCTCCTTCTCTACTAATCCCACCAATTTTATCAAAGAATTCCAATACCTGGTTCAGGCCTATGACCTTACCTGGCATGATTTACATATTATAATAACCTCCACCATGACCCTAGATGAAAGAGGTCGCGTCCGAACCTCGGCCACGACTCATGTGGATCAGGTCCATGCTACCAACCCTCATATGCCAGTAGGGGCGGAAGCAGTGCCTGAGACAGAGCCAGACTGGGACTATCAAGTTGGGCAGGTGGGGCGGAGACACTGCGATCAGATGGTTGAGTGCTTAATAGCAGGCATGCACCAATCGGCCCAGAAAGTGGTAAACTATGATAAGCTCTGAGAAGTTACTCAGGGCCCCAGGGAAAATCCAGCTCTGTTTCTTAATAGATTAACGGAGGCAATGGTACTCCACACCTGCCTAGACCCATCCTCCAATGCTGGAGCTACTGTTTTGGCCACCCATTTTATTTCCCAGTCAGCTCCAGACATAAGGAGGAGACTCAAAAGGGCTGAAGACGGGCCACAAACTCCCATCCGAGATCTGGTAAACATGGCATTTAAAGTCTTCAATAACTGGGAGGCAGAGGCTGAGGCCACTCGCCAGGTGCACCTACAGCAGAAGGTAGCTTTGCAGACCCAGGCTATTGTAGCAGTCCTGTGGCTGACAGAAAACATCAGCGCTGAGACTAAGCTTAAGTCCGGGCCCAGAAAAACTCCACCCGGAGCCTGCTTCAAATGCGGTAAGGACGGGCACTGGGCTCGCCAATGCCCGCAGCCACGGCCACCGACAAAGCCCTGCCCTGACTGCCGACAGCTTGGCCATTGGAGAGATGTGTGTCCCCTTAAGGGCTTGTCCCTGGCACCTCCACGTGGGGGACCAGCCGCCCAGGGCGAGGACTCCTCTCCGGTCACAGCAGAGCTTCTTGGACTTCTGGACGACTGATGCGGCCCGGACTCGAAGACCCCCATCACCCTCCCCAAGCCCAGGGTAATGCTGCAGGTAGCGGGTAAATCCATCTTCCTGGTGGACACGGGGGCTACCTACTCTGTCCTACCATCATTTTCAGGTTCTCTTACTCTTTCCCAGATCTCAGTCATGGGAGTTGATGGGACCCCGTCGCACCCCTTACAGACTCCTCTGCTAAACTATAGCTTAGATGGCCTTCCCTTTTCTCACTCCTTCCTTGTCATACCCTCATGTTCTGCTTCTAGGGTGAGATATACTCCAGCAATTAGGAGCTACTCCCCAAATCACTCAAACCCAGCTCCCTCCTCCTCCCTTATCCTTCCCCTGTTAGAGGACCCAACGCTTCCCCCGAACCCTCCCATCTCACCCTCCATTGTGAACCCCCAGGTATGGGACACATCTACTCTGGTCATAGCTTCCCATCACTCTCCGGTTGTCATTAATCTCAGGCGGCCTGATACTTTCCCCTATAGACCCCAATTCCCCATCTCGAATGCAAATCTCAAAGGCCTACAACCCATTATCACTTACCTCCTCAGTCAAAAACTCCTAATCCCCACCAACTCCCCATGTAATACCCCCATTCTCCCAGTAAAGAAGCCATCTGGGGCATATTGACTAGTTCAAGACCTTAGACTTCTCAATGCAGTAGTCATTCTGATACACCCTGTTGTCCCCAACCCATATATGCTCCTCTCCAATATCCCTCCTAATACCACCCATTTCTCACTATTAGATCTAAAAGATGCCTTCTTTATCATCCCACTGCACCCCGAGTCCCAGTTTCTCTTCACTTTCACTTGGACAGATCCCAATACCGCCCTGTCCCAGCAACTCACCTGGACAGTCCTGCCTCAGGGATTTCGAGACGGTCCCCACTTATTTGGACAGGCTTTAGCCCAAGATCTTGCTTCCTGTGACTTAACTCCCCGCATGGTCCTCCAGTACGTGGATGACCTACTTCTATGCAGCCCATCCCTACAGGACTCCAGGCAACAGACTGCCCTCCTCCTCAATTTCTTGGCAGGCAGGGGATACCGAGTATCCCCCAACAAGGCTCAACTCTGAAACCAACAAGTAGTTTACCTAGGCCTCTCCATAACTCCAACTTTGCAGAGTCTCATGGCAGATCGTAGTCAACTAATCTGCAGTCTATAGCCCCCCACCACAGGTGATCAAATTCTATCCTTTCTAGGTCTGGTCAATTTTTTCAGGCACTGGGTCCCCAATTTCACCAGATCGAAAACCAGCATCCCTTATCCTATTAAAGAGGTCAGAATGTTAGGTCGGGCATGGTGAGATAAGATGGCCACCAGGGGCGGAAGCCCGCAAAAAGCTGGCTGACATCAGATGAAAATGACTGGAGCAGTGGGCAAAACCAGGAACAACATCACCATAGCAACTCATGCCTAAAAGTATGGATGGATGATATGTCACCACCTGGCTCAAAGAGCCAATCCTCAGCTGCCACGATGAGTACTACCCCAACTGCATGTATAAAATCCTTTCCCTTCTTAAGTTCAGGTGAGACTTCCTTGGCCCCAACCTGTGGACTGGAGAACCTTGCCTGGTTGCGCAACCCCTAATAAAGCTCTGTATTGCCCCATTTTGTGGCTGATTGGCATTATTTCCTCGGTGGAATACTAATAACCTTACAGCATAGCCTTCACTTTTTCCTCCATTTTGTGACCAATTTCAAGTGCAGTGTGATTTTTAAGAAAAATAAAGCAAAGGAACAACTTACTTCAAAGTCATAAATAGCTGCTTTCTTTAGGGGTTGAGAAAAAAATGCAATTTGAAGTTAAGATCAATAACACCAAAGACATTAACAAATAGAGAAATTAATTGTGGAGTTATAACAAAATATAGTGCCTCTGTTCTCGTTCTGCTTAAGTGATAACCAATTAGTTTGCTTTCTGAGATTTGTGATGTGATAGGAACTGAAAAAAGCAGCCCCTTTAGTTTGCTAACAAACTGTCAGGTGGAAAGGATGTTTTGCTTGACAGTTAGTTGATTAGGGGTTAAATAGACTGAAGATATTGGTAATTTTTGCTGCTTTTTCATGTATTGTAACAGCAAGTACCTGCACTTTTTCTTCTGCCAGTTCTAAAGGCTAGATTTGAACAATTATCTGTGTTAGAAAAACTAATTTATAATGGCAAAAGGGCAATAGGATTTGAAACCACTTGGTCTTTGAATGATAAGATTCTCATCTGAAAATTGGCTAATGTGCTTAAGTCTTGAATGATGCCTTTAAAGATCTGCTAGAACTAAATAATACAGTTCTGAAAAAAATAATATTGAGTACAAAGTTTTCCACCTTATTCATTTTTTTCAATTTTCTACAATAACTTTATTGATTTGGATATTTTGAGTATGTCAGCCATCTCCCACTATTGACTTTTAGTGGGTAGAGGCCAGGGGTGCTGCTAAACATCTTCCAATGCAGAAGACAGCCCTATAGCAAAGAATTGTTTGGCCAAAATGTCAGTAGTACCAAGAAACTTCAAAAACCACTTTTGACACATTTAATCAGTCACAGCCCCTTCTCCATAGACTGCACAAATCTTTTTCTTTTTGCATTGCAGTTGTGTTTTTACCCTTTTTAAAATGATAAAGCAGAATATGTCAAAATGTTGTGTATTTTCTCCCATCTTCAATATTAAAATGGCTGCACAAAAATTCACCAGTTTTGCTTTTTAAAGTATATTTTATTGATTACACTATTACAGTTTTCCCAGTTTTTCCCCTTTATCCCCCCTCTACCCTGTACTTCCCAGCCCTCTAGCATTCCCCCCATTAGTTTATGTCCATGGGTTGTACATATAAGTTCTTTGAATTCTCTGTTTCCTATACCATTTTGACCCCTCCCCCTCTATTTTATTCCTACCAATTATACTTCTGTATAATTCTGTATTCCCTGTACCTTTTCCCTCGTATTCCTCCCCTCCCCCTCCCCAGTGAAAACCCTCCATGTGATGTCCATTTCTCTGATTCTGTTCCTGTTCTATTGTATGCTTACTTTTTGTTTTCATTGTTTTTCTTTTTCTCAGGTTCATTTGTTGATAGTTGTAAGTTTGTTGTCATTTTACTGTTCATAGTTTTTGATCTTCTTCAATTTCTTAGATAAATCCCTTTAACATTTCATATAATAAGGGTTTGGTGGTGATGAACTCCTTTAACTTGACCTTATCTGGGAAGCACTTTATCTGCCCTTCCATTCTGAATGATAGCTTTGCTGGATAGAGCAATCTTAGATGTCAGTCCTTGCCTTTCATGACTTTGAATACTTCTTTCCAGCCCCTTCTTGCTTGCAAGGTTTCTTATGAGAAATCAGCCCATAGTCTTATGGAAACTCCTTTGTAGGTAACTGTCTCCTTTCCTCTTGCTGCTTTTAAGATTCTCTCTTTATCTTTAATCTTGGGTAATTTAATGATAATGTGCTTTGGTGTGTTCCTCTTTGGGTCCAACCTCTTTGGGACTCTCTGAGCTTCCTGGACTTCTTGGAAGTCTATTTCCATTGCCGGATTGGGGAAGTTTTCCTTCATTATTTGTTCGAATAAGTTTTCAATTTTTTGCTGTTGTTCTTCTCCTTCTGGCACCCCTATAATTCAGATGTTGGAGCATTTAAAGTTGTTCCAGAGGTTCCTAAGCCTCTCTTCATTTTTTTTTTAAATTCTTGTTTCTTCATTCTGTTCTGGTGGATGTTTATTTCTTCTTTTTATTCCAAATCATTGATCTGAGTCCTGGTTTCCTTCCTGTCACTGCTGGTTTCCTGAATATTTTGCTTTATTTCACTTGGGGTATCCTTTATTTGTTCTTTCATTTTGTGACCAAGCTCAATCATTTCTGTGAGCATCCTGATTACCAGGGCTTTGAACTTTCCATGAGATAGGTTGGCTATTTCCTTATCACTTAGCTCTCTTTTTGGAATTTTGCTCTGTTCTTTCATTTGGGCCATAGTTCTTTGTCTAGGAGCAACTGTTAAGTTATAAGGGGGCGAGGCCTTAGGCATTCAGCCAGGCAGGGCAACCCTTCTTGCTGCACTGCATGCTGCCTGTGGGGGAGGGGCCAGAAAGGGAACAATGCAGCTGGCCTGCTGGGCTCTAGCCCACTTTCCAATGAACCCTTATGTGAGACTGGGAGGTTTTTCTGCCTCAGCAACCACTGCGGTCATCCACAGTCAGCTCTGAATCTCAGTTTCTTGTTCAGCCAGCCCTGCCCTGCACGGTCTGCTGCCTTGCCACCAGTTCTCTCTGTCCACCTGTCTTACCAGTCTGGTTGGTCTGGTTGACTGCTTCTTTAATTCCTTGGTTGTCAGAGTTCCATGCAGTTTGATTTTCTGGCACTTCTGGTTGTTTATTGATTTTACATTGGTTGTTATCCTCCTTTGGTTATACGAGGAAATGAAGGGTTTCTACCTATACCTCCATCTTGGTTGGAACTCCAACTCAGTCTTAATTATTCAGCAAAACATTACTAATCCTTCGTGAATAGTTTATTTTATATCTTTATTGATCAGCATTTATCGAGTGGCTACTGTGTGCCAGGTACTATTCTAGATGCTGGAGGTACAGGACTGAACAAAGCAGATAAAAAGCTCAGTCCTTATAGATACATTTTATTGAGGAGAAATAGCCAATAAACAGATAAACAAGAAAACAATATGTCTGAGAGTGATATTTTGTGAAGAAAAATAAGGCAGGGTAAGGAGAATAGAGAGTGAGGGCATGGAGATACTGAAAGTTGATATTTAATTAAGGACCAAAAGAAAATGAAGAAATGAGATAAGGAGCTCTCTGGAGAATGACTATTGAAGGAGAGGGAACAGCAGATGTAAGGGTCCTAAGATGGGACATATGTTTGTCATATATGAAGAACATTAACATGGCAAATACAGATGAGTGAAGTAGGCCAAGGCAAGAGTGCTGAGTGATGAGGCCAAGCAGTTGCTAGAAGCAAGGCCATGGAAGGTCTTAGAGAATTTGGTAAGGAATCCAGCTTTTCTTCTGAGTGAGATGGAAAATTGTGGGAGAATTTTAAGAAGAGGAATGATATGACCTCCATATTTTAACATTATAACCTTGACCGCTCTGCTGAAAGCACACTGGAAGGGAAAAGGGTTAAAGCATAGAGGCCAGTTTTGGGCTGTTGAGTTTACCAAGGTGAAGTGCAAGGGTGTCTTAGAATAGGTTATATCAATAGGATGTTGAGAATAATTAGATACTGGATGTATTTCAAAGGTAGAACTGTCAGAACTTGCTGATATATTGGGTGTGTGTCAGAAGGGAAGGAGTAGTCAAGGTGACCTTGGAGGTTTTGACCCTTACTGAGATGGGGAAAACTATATGAGAAATAGCTTGTCATAGAGAATGGATTAGACTTGGAGCAGAGCAAGGGTTCAGTCTGAGACATTAATTTGAGATGCCTATTATACATCCAAGTGGAAACACTAAGTAGGCAGGTAGATATACGAGTTAAAGGGTGAGGTCTGGGCTCAAGAGTTTGGAGTCATCAGCACATAAATAGCATTAAAGTCATTAGACAGGATGAGATCACCCAAGATGGGTGTGGGAAGAGAAGAGGTCTGAGCCCTAAGGCCCTTCACAGTTCTTGGCATCAACATTGACTTGATCTATAACTTTTGACAAGTCTCTGGATCTCTGTGCTTCTCAATTTCTAATACAATATTGAGGAGTAAAACCATGTGAGCCATAAATGAAAGCCATGTATGTAATTTAAATTTTTCAGTAAGCCCATTAAGGAAAGTAAAAAAGAAAAGTGGAATTAATTTTAATGATATTTATTTAACACAATGTGATAGGCAGACTATAGGATCCAAAGGTGTCCAAGATTCCTAAAATGTTCTTACATGGCAAAGGGACTTTGTAGAAGTAATAAAAGTTAGGCACTTGAGATCAGATTATGCTGAATTACTCAGATGGCGCCAGTCTAATCACATGAATCCTTAAAAATGGAGATTCTTTCCCAGGCTGTGGTCAGGGAGATGTGAGGATGGATGAAGGATGAGAGAGGATACTGCTGGCTTTGAAGGTGGACCAAGGAGGCCACTAGCCAAGGAATGTGGGCAACCTCCAGAAGCTGGAAAAGGTGAGGATGCAGACCCTCACCTGGAGCCTCCAGAAGGAACAGAGCCCTGTCACAACCTTGATTTTGGTCCATTGAGACCTGGACCAGGCTTCCGAACTACAGAAATGTTAAGAAAACAAACGTGTGTTGTTTTAAGTCACAGAGTTTGTAACAATTTGCATGGCAGCTAATAGGAAAGGAATATACTCAATATACCCTCAAACTGAGTATTTCCAGGTGAAGTCAACATAAAAACTAGTAAGAAATTTTACATTCTTTTATTATGCTTAGTCTTTGAAACTTGATATATAGTTTTACAGGTACAGCACATCTCAACTTGGATTAGCCTTATGTGACCAGTGGCTATTATTTTGGTCACTGTTCTAACTAGTGTGGTGAGGACAAGGTGAATGAAGCAGCTTAGTACAAGGAAGATGTGCCTGAGGGTTGATTCTATGTGTCACTGTGGCTGGGTCACATTCTCAGATATTTTGTCAAATATTATTCCAGAATTTGCTGTTTTTGTGAAAGTGTTTTTTTTTTTTTTTGGATGAGATTCATATTTAAATCGGTGGCTTTTGAGTAAAAAAAATTGCCCTCGATAATGCAGGTGGGCCTCAACCAGTCAGTTAGAAGGTCTTAATAGAACAAAAACTGACTTCCCCTGAGCAAGAAGGAATTCGGCCTGCAGACTGACTTTGGACTCAAACTGCAGCTCTTCCCTGAGTTCCCACAATCATGTGAAACAATTATTTGAAATAAATCTCTCATTTACATATCCTGTCATTTCCATTTCTCTGGAGGACCCTATTACAGCATGCATCAGGGACAAAGGAAAGACACCTGCCATGCTTAAACCTCCTCCTCTCCCTGCGTCCAGAGTCTGCAATTTTGTAGAAGAGTAATCACTCTGGGGAGAGAAAGATGTGAACAGGGAGTGGGTAAACGGGGAGGGAGCAGCAGTGCCATACCGCCAAGGAAGGTGAGCAAAGGGGAGTCTGAGGGAAAGGTCTGTGTTGGGACAGACTTTGGGAAGAGAGCATATTCTCTTTCAAGTCAGAGAGGGAGCCAGAGAGGCTGGAACTGCAGTGTTGGGAAGGCTGGTTTCACTCAGGTTGAAGCATTCTGATTTCTGTCAAGGGCAAAAGGGATGGGCTCCGTATTAGTCTGGCCAGGCTGCCATAGTAAAATACCTACCACAGGCTGGGTGGTTCAAACAGTGGAGACTTATCTTCTCACATTTTGAGGGGGCTGGAAGTCCAAGATCGAGGTGCTAACAGGGTTGGTTTCCTCTGAGGCCTCGCTCCTTGGTTTGCAAATGGTCCCCCTTGCTGCCTCTTCACATTTTCCCTCTGTGTGTGCACCCCTGGTGTGTCCGGGTTTGTCCTAGTCTCCTCTTCTTAGATTGGACTAGGGCCCACCACCCTAAGGAGCTCATTCTAACTTAATCACACCTTTAAAGGCTTTATCTCCTGAAAGAGTCTTAGGAGTCAGGGTTTCCACATAGGAATTTGGGGGAGACACAATTTAGCCCATAGAGTGAGCCCACTTCACTCTGCCTCACAGACTCCTAACTGAAGAATCAGTACGATACTTAGTTCATAGTAAGCATTGAGTAAATATGTGGAGAGGGGGTTTCGAAGGACTCTTGATGAAGTAGGACATATATCATGGTCGAATGGAGGCCTGGGTGGCTCTGAAGTCACAGTGTGTTCTGGGGATGGGGAGGCAAAGGGGACCGCCTGGTTCCTTCCTAGCCTTCGGACACAGCAGCGACCCTCCTGGCTAGAGGCAAAGCAGTAGTTAATGAGTCACTCAGCCCATAAATTACTGTCCCAAGCCTGCTTAACATGAGTCACCTGGGTCTAAGTCCTTGCTGTGAGAAGCCCAGCAGCACATATTCTAGGGAAATGTGAAAAGATAAGGCAACTGAGATACGGACAGGAAATTAGTCAGGAACCTATCTTCCAGTTCCTTTTATAATTTATAGACCACCTGATTATCTCACATTTGCTGGAGGAAGCATTGCTTACATATTCTGAAATATGTTCATTTTCCCATGAATTAAATAAAAATTCTTTGCTATGCTCAAGCAAAATGGTGAGGCAGGCATTCTTACTGTAAGGAGAATTGCTGTCTGCCCAGGGGTCAGAGACATTGGGAGACAGAAGGACAGAGCCATTATGAACTAAGGTGGAGAGTTTAGACTGTGCTTCAGAGAGAGAGAGAGAGAGAGAGAGAGAGAGAGAGAGAGAGACAGACAGACAGACAGACAGACAATGCAGTGCTTTTGGAAATAAATGTCACATCTTTCTCTTTCCCTAAATTGCCTGAGTGTCTCTACACCCTTCCTCCCCTTCCGACTTCATTCACCCACCTGTGGGATTTTCAGTCAGGAAATTTCAGGGGGAGGGGACAGCATTCATGAAAGCATGGAAATGTGAACACACAAGGAGAGTAGGGCAAGTGCTCAATATCTGGGGAGGTGCTAAAAGCAATGCTAAAGAACTTCCATATTAATCTGTAAGGAGAAGGAAACCTGGGAGGTTTTGAAAAAGCAGAGTGACATGACTTGAATCTATTCTGCAAACTGCAGCTGCCAGTTGTTTGTATGGCCCGTGAGGTACAGAAGGGTCTTCATTGTTAGTGAATGTGCTGCCGACATGAGCACAAAGGTTTTTACATTTTTATTTTATTTTTTAATCTTCACCCGAGGACATCCTTATTGATTTTAGAGAGAAAGGGGAAGGGCGGAGGATAGAGAGAGAGATAAAAATCGATCAGTTGCCTCTTGCACGTGCCCTACATGATGCTCCAACCAATGAAGCCACACTGGCCAGGGTGGTTTTTACATTTTTAAAGACTTAGTAAGAAAGGTCGGATGGATGGTTGACAGTTGTAGGAAGAAGAGAAGATGTGAGAGAAAACGTACTGTCAACAAAGCCCTAACTATTTTACCTTATGGATAAAGTTTGCTGACCCTGGGTTAGATTTAGAAGATAATAAATCTACCATTTATTGAATACTTATTTTATACTAGGTTTTACTATCCATGATCTTAATATGCAAAATTAAGGCACTTACTTGTCTGGGGCTATACAGTGAAGTGAATGAACTAGGATTTGAACACAGGCTGCCAGCTCTTAAATTACAGCTCTTTGCGCTCTAATCAGTGAGGCTGGGTATTGGGAGGTGGTTGTGATGCTTCTGTGCCACTAAAGGTGTCAAGTGCTAGAGAGCAGGGAGGGGCCTGAGCAACTCCTCATTCTACAGGTCTTGACATGAAGGAGAGCAAATTGTCTCATCTGGACACTCTTCCTGGACATTCACTTCCTTGAGATTCTCCCCTGCTGCCCTCTCTTCTCAGGCTCTCTGCCAATGCTTTGCTCACATCATTTACTTTTTAATCAAGCTGCCTGGTGTAGTGAAGAGGACAGTAGAATGGACAGCCTCATATTCCAGCTCTGGGCCTATCATTACTGAGGCCCGTGGCCCTCTACACCTGGCAGGCATTGAAAGTGTGATGCACCCAGTTGGGGAGGCTGTGGGAGAACCAGGACACATACCATCTGTGGCAGTGTTTTTTGGCGAAACCTTCTAAGAAGCCAAAATGGAAAATTCTGGACACTTGTCTTAAGAAAATAGATAAAATCTATTTAATAATAGATTAATACAATAATAAACAAAAATTCCACTGAAGTATCCATAAGCAATGTTATTTACATAAGAAATAAGTTAGTAATAACCTAAATATTTGAAATAAGGGTAATGGTTGAATAAGTTTTTATTTTCCTGAAACAAAGTCAGATGGCCATGAAAAATTAAAATTATAAACACTATGTGGAAACAAAAAAAAAGGCTTGTTTCTTTTGTAAGTTATATAAATGTCTCATCGCAGGGTTGTACACCTGAAACTAATATGATATTGTACATCAACTGTAATTTTTGAAAGAGGTTAAAAGGCCCCCAAAACAGGTGATTGTGTGTGAGCTGAGACTGTGGCCCATATGGCAAAATGAAAAGAGTGTGTAAAGTGACTTTTTCCTCTTTTTTCACTTCTTCCTTTTAAGTTTGTGTAATATTAATTTTTATAAATTCAGGAATCAAAAACTCTGTTAATGTCTCAGTGCTTTTGAATAAAGGTTGTTTAAAATATATAGCAGATGAATTGGTTTTCCTGGAAATAAATACAAAGGTGAATGGATGCTTTTGATAACTGAAAGGTGGCGCATTCATTTCATGTTGCTTTTCCCATAGTGCGTTTGGTCAAGGGCAAGTATGACCAGGCTACTGTGGTGGTGCGAATTTGTGCCTTCAACGACCCTCCTGTTAGGGTCAAGATGTATAGGGGCTGGAATGGTAGAACCTGTTTCTTTCTTTTTTTTAAACTGATTTTAGAGGGAGAGGATGGGAGAGAGAAAGGGAGGGAAAAGGGGCGGGAGAGAGATTGTTTTGTTGTTCCACTCATTTATGCATTCATTGGCTGATTCCTGCGTGTGCCCCAATGGGGGATCAAACCCAAAACCCTGGCCCATTGAGATGATACTCCAACCAACTGAGCTACCTGGCCAGGGCTAGACACCTGTTTTTTTTTTTTTTTTTTTTTTTTGCCCAGTATCCACTCTTCTTCCTTGGTAACATTTCTATTTTCGCTTGAGGAACTAACTATCTGTGCCTCATTTCTGGGGCTCTGGGGCTTGGGTCATGACATAGGCTTGGCCAAAGTGAACATTGTGTCATCTGGCCATGGTGATTACTTTGAGGAAGGCATATGTATTAGGTCTGGGGATTTTGGTGACATAATTGTGAAAGTAGTGCATTGTGCAAGCATGCTAAGCTGGAACAATGCAAGTTTGGAGGCACTAGGGCCCATCTGTGCTGCCACATGGAGATACTGGAGGGAAGGGGGAGAGAGAGCAAGAATGAATGGGAACAGTGTGTTGTCTGAGGTCCTGGGCCCAGCTATCTGTAAATGTAATCATACTGGGACCTTCCTGCTAAGATGAGCCAATAGTTTGTTCCTCTCTCTCTTTTCCTAATTCAGCTTGAATTGGTTTCCTTTCACAGGCAACTCGAACAATCCCTCCTATAAAGGACTGCACGGCACTGCCAGTCTGGAGGAGGCAGGTAAGTGACAGAGGAAAGTGGAGAGCGGAGAAGGAAGCGAGTCCCGACTCGGTCAGTACAGGATCCTGTGGAAACTTGTCTGCACCCTTGTCAGGGGCAAGAACATTTTGCACAGGGGGAGGTTTTGTTGGCAGCAGGGTTGCTGTCAGAGAAGGATGAGTGTGGGAACTTCGGGCAGGTGTACTGGTGGGGGAGGGTGGAGTCATCAGTATTGCTGAAATGCAGATTCTCAAATGCAGGTAACTTTCAGCCAGCCTTGGAAGTTAGATCACACAAACCATCAGCAGGCTTGCATGGTGTTTTTATTACTGTTCCTTCTTGATGGCTTCTTTTGAATAATTATTACTCTGTAGGCTTTGGAAAATTTCTTTTTACATTTAATATTAGGCTATTTCTCGTTTTTATTTTTCCAATTCTTTACCTTTTTATTCCAAAGTTGCCTTCTGACTGTTTAATGGTAAAGATTTGTGAGCAGCTTAAATCAGTTGCTAAACATCAAAGAGCCCTGTGCATACAAAATAAAGATGTGTTGTGGTGAGGGGGTAACTACAGCGATGGTTGGAATTTCCACATCTGTAATAGTAAACCCTCTGCATAAAAGGAATGAGAATGTGGTTTCTGTGCATCTGTTCCCATGCCTAGTGTGGCCCAGATATACCCTGATGCGTGCACCAGCCTGCAGTGTCTGGGATGTTATGGATGAGATGCAAGACAAATTCACATGGACTACTGAGTCCTGTGGAGGAAAAGGGATGGCACGGCTACTTTCTCAAGGGAGAGCACCTCGGAGCGGCCTGGCCACTCTCTCAAGAGGAGAGTGCGCCAACCCTTGCCTTGACAGGTTTTTTATTGGGTTTCAATTTGCACAGGAATACAGGTAAAGTTCATTAATCATTGTCAGGCAGTAAGGATCAAACAAGAGATAGCATACAAAGAACTACAAGAGCCTATTCTGAGTCAGTGTCTATTAGCTAAAGGGCTACAAAACTTTGGGAAACAAACTCATTTCCTGCTTGAACCCTTATCATTTAATTGAGAGCATTCTTAGCAAAGCAGGTTTCACAGGATTTATGCATTCTTTCTTAGGTCTGATCACCTGAGGAACCCGCCCTTTCCAGCACAGGACTGCACAGCCCTCTGTCATTGTTTGAGGCTTAAATCGGGCAGGGGAAGTAAGGCAGCCAAGAGATTAGGAGACTTCTCACAGACAGAATGAGGACTCATTCTGAGGGGCAAGGGTCCATCACCCCCTTTTGTTGTAGCCCCCCAAGTCCTTCCTGGGGCCTCCCCGTGATCATGCCTGTCTTAGGTTGCCCCCCCCCCCCACCCCTGCCCATTGAGGAATCTTACCCATCATTGGCTAACCGATCAAGCACTGGGGACCAGTTATGGATGAAGGAAAAGGAGCAGAAGCAGCACCCCTGCCAGGGAGATAAGCTTTGTCTCCTTAGTGGCTTATGGTCCAAAGGTTGCTCACTCAGCCTTAGCCAAGGCTGGGGTGATGGGGGTTACAGCTTCTGAAACCAGGCAGGGCGGTTCCCAACAATACCCAACCCCTCCAAGGAAGAAACAAGGGTATTCGGAAAGTCAGTGCAGCTGCTGAAAGGTTCATGACGCCCACATTTTTTAATAAGAGTCTTGAAATCCTAACACTCGAATTCAAAGGTGGGGCCTTTGAGAGGTGATTAGGTAATGAGGGTGAAGCCCTCATGAATGGGATTAGTGCCCTGATTAAAGGTGCCCCAGGGAGCTCTCTTGCCTCTTTCACCTTGTGAGGACACAGCAAGAAGTGGATCCCCCTTACCCCTGACCAGAAAGTGAATCTGCAGGTGCCTTGATCTTGGACTTCCCAGCTTCCAGAACTGTGAGAAAAATACATATATGTGTTGAAACCATCCTGTCTGCGTATTTTTGTTAGAGCAGCCCGCAAGGACTCAGACACCTGGTGCATTGACCACTGCCTGCTTGTTTGCTGCCCTTGTCGCCACCTGTCTGCACTCCTCTGCTGCCTGGGGTGGGCTCTAGGACCCAGCAGGCTGTTTCCCAGACTTCATACCAGCTGACTCTAATTAGGTTCTGCCAAATCGAGGCACTGGCTGAGTTGGGTTAGGAGGAGAAGGGACCTTCATCCTGTTTTCAGCTTCTGCCAGCCTTCCTCTAGCCATGGTGGGCTGCTACTGGCTCAGGGCCTTCTGGCAGTTCCCAAACCTTGAAGGTGGAGCCTGTCTGTTGGTCCCCCAACTGGCGCCGGAGACCGGAGACCGTGAGTGGTCCCAGAACAATGGAGCTCCCACAGGTGCCAGCCCCTCCTCTAAAGTTCTGGGCCACGTTAATGCTGCTCCATTTCTTTTTCCCAGACTTAGCAGTGATGTCATGGGCTGACCTGCGCTTCTCACCCACTTGCCCTTTCATACGTTGAAGCCCTAACCCACAATACCTCAGAATGTGACTGTGTTTAGAGATAGAGTCCTTAAGAGGTAATTGAGTTAAAATGGGGTCTTTCGGATGGACCCTAATCCAATGTGACTTGTGTCCTTAATAGGAAGAGGAGGCTAAGGCACAGTCATGCAGGGAACTCTGTCTACTAACCAGGAGAGGCCACAGCAGAAACCAGCCCTGCCTACATCTTGACCTCGGATTCTGACCTCCAGAATGGTAAGAAAATAAGTTTTTGTTGTTTAAGCCACCCAGTCTATGGTATTTCATTCAGGTAGCGCTAGCATTGAATTTCAGGTGGTATCTATTAATCTCTGGGTTAACCTGCTGTCTCTACTATGCTTCCTCAGCCCTCTCTTTGTGGCCAATTTCCTATAAAACTCCCTCTTTGAAACACTTGAAGTGGTTTTCCTAACTAACAAACCTAATAAATATCCTAAGTATTTTAGACCTAAAAACCTTTTGGGAAAACAGACATTAGCAAAAGGATGGGATGATATTTATATTTAAAATTTTTGATGATTCATTAAGAAATATTCTAGTTTTTTATGTAATGCTAAGAGCCATTTAGGAAAAATAAAATGCTCACTCTTAAAAACCAAACACAGGCATTAATAATGTGAATTTTTGTTTTTGTTTTTGGCAACTAACCCTAGTCTCCCTTTCTCAGCGTATGTTGAGAGCTCTGCCAGTTGTTGCCTCAGCGTGCACAATGATGAGGTGGTCCTTCCCCTGGCTGTCTACACAGCTTTAGCTTAGTCTCTATCTTTATTTGGCGGTGCCTTCGAAGGGCTGGCTGAAGGGAGGATGATGTAGCCAGATGTCACAGACCTCGACCTGGGTAAACTTGAAGCCTCGTTAAATGAGAATGATTTTGTCAGTCTTGCCTTCTCGCTGGGATAACTCCCACCAGTTCCTTCGGGACATCCCTCTGGTGTTATCTTCTCTAGAAAACTTCTAGCTTGCCCCAAAGAATGTTTTATGGGCTGGGCTCCCCAGGATGCAGACTCTAAGGGGGTTTTACTGGGACTGCTCTTGGGAATAACACCAGAGAAAGAGCAAAGAAAACTGTTAGGGCAGAGGAAGAATTTGAACTGCGGTGCAGCTGCACAAGTATTCTCAACTAACCCTGGGGATGTGAAACTGCCATAGCACTTTAGGGAGAGCCAGCAAGGGCCCTATGATGCGGACTGCCGGGAAGGGCGCAGGATCTCTGACATGAGGCAGCTTCTTTCAGAAAGGTCAGAAGGGCAGGCGTGTGAGCTGTCAGCAGGCAAGGCTTCCGGCAGCTGCAGGGGGAGTGCCTGAGTGCGAAAGGGGCATGGGGGTGGCACGCCATGATGTCCACTATGGTAAGTCTAGGGAAAGTTCTCAGGGATCCAGGGTGTGTACTTGTTTCTCTAGTAATTGCAGTTGATAGGAAATTTAATGTCCTTCTGCCCAGCGCCCGCCCCAAAATGGGGTTTAAAATCTAATTTTAAGCCCCATTGTGGAGGAGTGCTGTGACTTTGGCTCTAGAGTGAAAACCCCAGAGGACGTTTTTTGGGCAGAGCAGAAGGCCTGGCACTGTGCCGGATGAATTGATCGTGAACAGGAACTGAGAAATACGTTGAGAAGGACTCTGCTCAGCACCATTGGGCAGCGCTGGCCACATGGGCCCTCTGCTTTGTTCTCTCGTCAGCCACTGTGTATACATGGATCAGGATCGGGGGTGCCATTTGTTCCAGCTTCTGCCTGGATGCCTCTGTCATCAGCAGGCCCCTACCGTCAGCAGGCTGCTGACCTACCACCAGAGTCAGGCTGGAAAAAGAATTGGAAGGTGGCAACATCAACAGGAAATAAAACATTTTTATTGAATATCCGTGTAATATGTTATTTTAACAACAATCAAAACTACTGTGAAATTCACTACACGAAATGAAACAAAATTTAAACCACCTCATCAAAAATGAAGGTAAAATACAGCTAAAGTAGTTGGCTCGCGGGTCACGAGTCATATGGCAGAAGGAAACACCCCAACATTTCTACAAGATACAGAGAAAACCCACACATAGAAACACTCAAGCAGGCAGTAAATATACACAAAGGCAACTAGGATCTTTCTAGAGCATCAGATGCTAATACTTTACACAGCTTTGTCAGAAAGGTACAAGTGGCTTATCTGAGGATGAGACTTGGTCTTAAAGCAGGTTCAGTCACTGACTCGTGAGAGATGGTGTAGTACCAACTAATCCTATGGTGACAATATCCCATGTCTGGCAGTGTTGCAAGAGAATGCATTAGTAGTACTATAACACAAGAAATAACGTGTCTTCCACAGCTCAAACCTGCTTGTTTAAAGTGTTGTTTCAGTGTAAACTTAAAGCTTACTACAGAAAAATTAAATGCCAGTTTCTGGTATTTCAGGAATTTTTACAAGTCAGTCAAGTCCCTCTCTGTGGTATGGCTTGGTCCTTTTCAATGGAAAGATTCTCATTTGACTCTTCTGTTCAAACTGATACCTAATCTGATGTCATGACTTGTGCATTTTCTAGTATCTTTTTTTTTTTTTTAAGTATGGACCATCCACAGAAGAGGGAGATGTTATTCTTTTGTCCTTTTTGTCAGTCCCAGTTCTAGAGTTGCTATCACTGGGCTGAAAGGTCAAAGGGAATGCCTCTTGTCTGATGAGGAAGGAATAATGACAGGAATTCTAGTTTTATCAGGAAATGGCTAACCTCATGTTCAAAGCCTCCCACCAGCCCTTTTTGAATTGTCTTTGAGTTGTTAAAAAAAAATGTGGCATGATACCCTCAAGTCTGAACACGAGGCTAGTGCTTAGTTTTCCTCCATTTGGTTTTGGTGTTTGTGAGGATCAGCTTCCACCTCAGAGCTTCACTACTCCCTGCGGCCTGGGAGTGGAAGTGGGCCACAGAAGGGACGGGGAGCAAAGAACTCGATGCAGTGTGGTAACGGGCTGCCCTTCCACAGAGTGGCTGTCTGCCCTAGTGGGGAAAATATGGAAGAGTGCACAGTGTTTGACAAAATGCTGCGTGCTCCACCCCATCCTATGTATCTTCCTTGTCCTATGCATAGCTTTTCAGTTCTGAATTGGTCCTTTGTAATGAGAACTGTTTGTGCTACACACACCTTGGGCAGTGCATTAGAAGGGAATGGCAGTATTGTTTACAATATCACTACGGAATAAACTGAGTGCTATCCACTGAGGAAACTAGGTGTCTAAGCACACACGGCAGTCACAGTGTTACACAGAGCAGTCCTTGAAGACTCCTATGGAATGACTAGTAGCTTCATAATAGTGCCATTTACTACATAATAACATTGAAAACATTAAAAACTCCTAAATCAAGCATCTAGAATACATAAGAGGTTGCTTCAGTTTTCTAGAACTTGTTCTTGGTTTTGTTTCACCTCTTTTTAAAGGACAAATTAAAACTTATTGAAGTAAAAACAGCATATAAAAAGATCACTAGCTGTCTGTTTTGGCTTAATTGAAGTGCATTCAGAACTATGGCTAATTGTTTACCTTTCATCTTTTGATGGGATTACAATACTGTCTGTTAACCACAAAGTAATTTTGTGCAATAAGCACAGATTACTATGTTAAAAATATTCTTCTGCATTCTTTCTAATCTCGTTTTGTGTAATAAAATATTTTGTTACAAAGTCTAGTGTGCAGATGTTTTGGAATTGTTAAAGGTGTGAAATCTGGAACAGAATTCACAGGATGCACGTTGTGTATAAAGGTGATCATGGAGAGCTACTTTTTTCTTTTTAAATAGTCAGGCAATATTTCAGAAATGCTGACTTCTCCCCTCAGCTTCTTCCTACCCACCCCGTTCCTAAACAAATGCACACACACAGGTACATACATGAGTATGCACACAGACGCACACGGGACACCTTCAAGTTGTCACTCCGTATGCAGTTGTGTGAAGTCATGGACTCCTGTTTAGTTGCTCCTTCAAACGCTAGAGCGAAGCCCTGACTCAAGCTCTGTCAGTGTGCACAGACAGATGCTGTTCTGGGTTGTGGCTGTGCTTCCTGGGGAGTAGCCTTCATGATGCTCAGATCATGCTAACTTGCCTGGGAAGAAATTCTACAAAATTGGACTCACCCACCAAATATGAGGTGTAGGTGTATCTTGGTACTCAAATGATTCGATAGAAAGCTCAGGTTTAAGTTGTCCTTTAAGATGTCAGTTTCACTGTACTAGTGCCTTACAAGTTGATATTTTTGCCGGAATGCAGACGATACTATATTTACCATATAATATATTATCAGCTCTCCTATATCTCAGTCAATTTACATAGTTTAAAATAGAACATCTTATTAAAAACATCTAGATATACACAGATTAGGAAATGCTTACAACATACAAATACACAAACTAGAAATAAATCTTCAGCATACTGGTATATACAACTGTGTGATACAATAAATAATTTCAGTCATGCTTTATCTACACATCATATTGCTTAAAAGAAGAGTAGATTTGGAGGGCAGTGGCATGATGAAGGACTCAGGGGCTCTCTACGTTTAAATTTGTATGCAAATTAAAACAGGATTTGAAGTACCACTGAATTCTGTTAGGAACACATGGCTGGAAAAATGAAAGGACCCATATTACTGAGGTATTTACAGATACTGGCTAAAGAGCACTATGTGGGCAAATGCAGAAAGGCTTCTCTCCTTTACTTCTTGACCGCCAGCATGGCATCAACTTCCTCCTCTACCTGTAGGGTGTGCCACTGGGCGATGGGTCGCCTGGGGTTGGCCAGCATGTCTGACCAATGTCGCAGCTCCGCCCCGGTGCTGTTGTAGCCCACAAAGACTTTGCCGATGGCATCATTCTTGCCGATCTTGTCATAGTCCAAAACAGTTACCACCACTTGCACTTTCTGAAAGAGGACGCAAAATAAACATCATTCAGGTCCGGAGTTATCTCCCTATTACAAAGCTTCCTTGAGATCTAAAATAAGAATTCAATTTACAAACACCAGGACAAGGGTGAACATGACCTGAGTATGAAAACATGTCATCCCTATTTTGCCATTATTATATCATCACCACCATTATCATTCTTGTTGTCATCTTCTTCAAAATAATCAGTAAATGTTAATTTTTATTATGAATTTGGAACTGTTCTTTTATGTAAACTACTCAGTTACTTCTCACAATAGATACTATTAATATCGCCATTATATGGATAAGATGATGAAGCTCAGAGAAGTTAAAACAGCTTTTCTGTTAATATAGGCAGTGAATCTTTCGTTTTCCAGGGTCGATTCTGTCAACTACATGCTCTGCTGCCTGTGTTATGCTCTTCTCCGAATCCTTTTGTCCACATTGACTCCTGGGGGAATGTCTGGCACTGGCGCTCAGACCTTTCTTTCTGTGGGTGCAGTTCCCAAAACACCCATGGACCACAGTCCCGTTTTGGGGGATGGAGAGGAGTCAACATTTTACATGAAACTAATGTAACATTTCAGCTAATCATGAAATTGTGGTGAATATAAAATGTGACAGTAGAGTAAAAGTCTTTAAAAAGTAGCAACCAAGTAAAGATATTTTTTTCCATTCATACATGGTCTTGATAAACATTGGTTGAGTAACTGCTTCTATGCATCTGACACTGACATCAAACAGAAATAACTCTTAGGCCACATATGATTTGCTTTGGTGATTCCATTAGGTTCCATTAATAACTTACTTTTTGAACTGACTGAACTGATGAAAGCACATGTATGCCATTATATGAAAGAACTACTTTTTAAAAGCACATTTGAGTTCTGTTTCCTAAGGAATGGATTTGCTTAATCAAAATATGCAACAGCTCCAATCTAGAAACTGAGTGCGAAGATAAAGGAAGACTTTAGAGTAAAGTAGAAAGTGTAACATTTGGTGGCCAGAGTTACAAAGTGCAGAAAATGTAGTGATGGCAGCCAGAGGCAGACAGAGCTCCAGGGGATTTCTGGCCCTTTAGTAGACTTTGTACTCTGAGGGACTGCGTTCTTGCACCACTGTGTGGGGAGGAGGTACCCGGGAACAGCTTTGGATCAGAGAAAATGATCGTTTCTCAAAGTGAAACTTAGAATGTGTAATGAAACACATTGGCAATAAAGGGAACAAACTGCTGTCTTGCCCTGTGCAGCCTTGGATTGTTTCTATCTTCAGGGGAATTACCTATCCACTGGATGCTGTTGGGAACTGAGCTTGGTTCTGCACGCTTTATCCATCCAAATTCATCACGATGCAGTCATACTGCAGTGAAGGGGGCAGGGCACTGGGGACATTGTGCACAAAGGTAACAAGGGTTTGGAGATTGGAATGAGTTTGATTACTCATCCAGGAATGTATTAATTCGTAACACTCAAAACAAAAGTATCCTTATGAAGGCCTTAGATTAATTTTTCCAGCCTGATGTACCGTTTATACTTTTTTTTTCAGGAGGTGAGGGGAGGAATGCAACATTTTCATATACATTTGGAAATCACCATATTTTCTTCTCTCATAGTATATTTTCAGAGAAAAGAAGACAGAAAGATAACCTTATGACTTCAGGATAAAGGAAACCTAAAGTCCTATTATAGTATGTGAAATGCTCAATTACTTTCTCTAGGGAAATGCAAAGATAAGGAAAGCAGCCTCCTAGGAGGCAAAAAGAAAAGAAATGAATACATTGACTTAAGGAGCAGACGAGGAGGGAGACAGCTGAAGGTGCGCTACTTGCTTCCATGACTGATGTCCTCCTCTCCATGGGGCTCAGGCTCTGTCTGTCCTGACCAAAAGTAATTTCGTTCAAAATGCCGCCCCAGAAACCCAGCATGTTTTTTCAAGCACTTCATTTTCAATATGTCTGCATTTGCTACAATTTATAGTTGAAAAGAGACATTTATTTATTTTTAAACAGGTATAGAATTGTATCTCACAGGGGAAGGTTTACAATAGGATTTTCATCTCAATGCTCTACCTTATGTTGTTTTGTGGAATTAAAAAGCAAAATGCCAGGAGGTGTGACTCTCCACAGGAAGAAGGTCTTAGAACTCAGAAGAGTTCACTGAACAAATATTGCAAAATACATTGTTGGAGAAAATTGGATGTCTTGGGGGTTTGCCAGGGTGTTCAAAGCAGAGAGCTCACTGGTTCAGCCTGGTGAACAAGGAACTGGAGCCTGGAATCATAGTCCCCTACGATGCCATTTACTTATAGAACAGCTGTTGAAATTAAATTATATGTGCAATTTGCTGCCATGTGAAAATGTATATGAGAAAGGTTATAAAAAACATGAACCCATGTGAGGATGGTGGGATTATTGATTTTTAAAAACTGCCCTATATAATACATTAGTTACTAGCTACATGTACTGTTTAAACTTATATAAATTAAAATTAAATAAAGTTCCTTGATCACACTAGTGACAGAGGTGCTTATGTACTGCCTGTGGCTGGTGGCTACCATACTGAACAGCACAGGTGATAAAATACTCCCATCCTCACAGAGAGTTCTATCGGACAGTGCTGATTCATATATTGCCTTAACCTTACTGTTAGATCAATTTCAATAAAACATTAATTTGAAAAAGAGACAACAGTAGCATTGTGAATAATAATGATGATGGGAACCATTTACTCAGCCTTCTTATCTACTTGGCACTGTTCCAAGTGCTTTTATATGTATAATATTACTTTGATATGGATTCTGTTATTATTCCTATTGTACATATGAGGACATTCTAAGCCTTAGTTTCCTTATATATAAAATTGGGATAATACTGGAATCTCTCTTATAAGGTTATTGTAAGGATGAAATGAGATTATACATATAAAGTGCTTAATTTGGGCCCAGGCCCAAATAACTGTATAATAAATAAATGTATAATAAATGTAGCTATTTTCTTAGTTTTCCTCATAGAATAGAATTGTGATTCATTCATAAGATTCTGCTTTCTAAGAATAGATTAAAGGTAAAAATATGCATCTGAAGATATTTGCTGACTTGTTATTCTGGACTTATAGAGGGTTCCAAGTTGTTTTGATGCCCACCCTTCATTTCTCTTTCAAATTATGGGTAAACTTTTATATTATGAACAGATGGGCCCATATCAATTATTTGATAAAAAGTAGTATTGCTTTAAGCATTTCAACTCTTTGATATCCTTTAAGAATTAGCAAGAAATAATCCATAATTATTGGATGTGAACTTTGGCTTATAAAAGTCTAACTATGGATGTGAAGTGAGAAAACCTAAAATAAAAATTAAGGTTAAATCTTATTTAAAAATTGCTAAATAATAAGATCATGTGCTACCATTTTGACTACATCTAGCATCCTATTTTGACTATGTTAACCACAAAGTTTTCTACTAGAGTACTTCCTATGATAACAATTATTATCTAGCAAATTAAGTTTCCATTTTTTACAAAAATACCCATTCATTCCAACTCAGAAACAAGAAGCCAAATTTAAACAATTAAAAATACAACTTAGCCTAATTTTTCTATTGTTAATTGCCTTTGAATAATAAAGCTTAAAGATGCTGCACAGTCAGCATCACCAATATACTTCTCTTAACTCTATTTTTTTGCTGTAAAGATGTGATGAGAAGAATTACATATTATGGGCTGGGAGTAAATAGTGGAAGTTCATTTGTTCTTGGTTTTTTAGTCTTTCCAGATGTACTTTATGGGCTAGAAGAGTTGTTCTGTTGGTGTTCTTGTTCCTACTTTATTGCTGCTTAACAGAATGCTAGCTGTTTTTGGCTGAGTTGACACATCCTGTGATATAGATTTTATCCTTCCCCTCTTGATGTAGCTTGAGTGTCAAATGTGCATGGGAATAAGAATAGCAGTTCTAATGAAGGCATGTGCACTGATGATTTACAACATCTGTGTGTTTAACTGGTGTGGTCTGAAGCAATGAAAATTGAATGGGAAATGAAATTATGTTTGACATTACCTGGATTTGCTCAAAGGGTACTTCAAAGCTGAATGACTCGTTGTAGTAGGGGTTGAGTGTATTCTTTTTAATTGTTGTCTTTTTCTTCTTCAGCCTCTTGCCATTTTGCATCAGATGAATCTTCACATAAGGATCTGAAAAACAGAAACAAAAAGTTTAAGAGATCAGAGACACATATTTTAGATTACAAATTAGCTAATAAAAATACCAAGTATCCCCAACAGGAAGATAATTGTATTGTACATGTTTAGTATTTTTAAAAACTTCACTTTTATTTAAAGATTTTAAGTAATCTGTGGGCCATATATATATTTTTTCCCCATGGCATCACCAATGTTTATTATAGTTGGACTTTGGAGATGAGAGCAGTGGTGTAAACCAGGAATTTAGAAAAAAAGACGCATAGCATTTGCTGATGTCCATGGTATAAATACTCTCAGCATAGCTGATTTCAAGGTATGAACAGTTTAGCATCTAAATTTCTGAATATTTAACAATTGGGTTTTGTGAGCTGTCCCAGAACTTGTTGCAGTATACCACTCTATGGGATTAACTTTTGATAGAGGGCAAAGGAGTCATTTCATTTATTCAATTACTTATTTACTCAACCAATGTGGGTGAGGCCTTAGGGACAGAATAGTGAACGAAACAGACCATCCCTGTTCTCACTGATGGAACTTCATAGACAATAGGCTTGAAAGGAAAAGAAATGAATAGGAAATTACAAGTTGAGAAGAGTGCTCTGGAGGAAAGGAATAGAGTAGAGATATGACAGGGACTACCAGGGTTTGTTAGTATAGTGAGTCTAAGGTAGGAATGAAATTCTTAGTTTACTCTAGTAAGGCCCCTCTGGGAGGTGGCATTTAAACTGAGATAGGAAGCTTGAAGGGTGAGAAGAGGCTCTGTGTGTGTGTGTGTGTGTGTGAGAGAGAGAGAGAGAGAGAGAGAGAGAGAGAGAGAGAGAGAGAGAGAGAAGAGCTCCAAGGTTTCAGGGAAAAGAGAATAACCCAGAACACACAGAAGTAATGAAAAAAGGAGCAGGAAGAGTCCCTTAGCAATTTTCCAAAGGCCACATTAGGTAAAGTAAAAAGTAAGTCACCGAAGGGGTGAGACAATCTCTGTTTAGAATTATCATTATTAATGGTTAAATGACATAGTTTCAAGTCACCAAGAATGTTTGATAAGAAAATCTAATCTTAATTTTTTTACTTCATTTGTCACACATTTTCATTATAGAAAAATATATCAGAAAGCAATGATAAAGAAAAGGGAAACTTAAATCACCCATGATTTTATTCCCCTAATCACTGCTAAGCCTTCCAAAATTTCTTTCCTCTCTTTCAAAACATGTACAGCTGGGAGGGACTTTACAGATAATCTAGTCTACCCACATATTTTTAGAAGATAAAGACCAAAAAATGTTGTCCTTATCTCCTTCTTCCTAGCTCCAGTAGAACACAACTCCTGAAGGACAGACACTTGGTTCACCATATTCACTAACTGAATTTGCTAAATAGTACCTGGCACGATTCAGTTTTTGTTGAGTAAATTAGTGGAACTTCTTTAGGACCTTGGAATCTGAGTCTCCTTACTCTCAGTCCTGTCTTCTTCCCATTGTCCCAAAGCCAGCATTACTTTTTTTTGTTGTTGTTGTTGTTGGTTTGTTGTTTTTAATACTACATCCCCTCAAGAAGATTTTCATCAAAATCTACTTTTAGTAGCTTTCAAGTATAGAATATAGCATTGCCAACTGTACTCACCATGCTGTCCATTAGATCCCCACACCCCACTCATCTATAGCAGGAATTCATACTTTGTGACCAACATGTCCTCATTTCCCTCACCCCCCTCCCCAGCTTTTAGCAACCACCACTCTACTCTCTCTTTGTGAGTTTGGCCTTTTTTAAAGATTCTGCACATAAGTGAGATAATGCATTATTGTTCCTCTCTGACTTATTTCACCCAACATGAAGCTTTTAATGTTTATCCATGTGACTGCAACTGGCAAGATTTCCTTATCTTTTGTGTCTGAGTAATATACTATTGTGTGTGTATATACATATACCACATTTTCTTTATTTGTTTAGTTGCTGATGGACACAGAGGTTTTTTTCTCTGTCTTGGCTATTGTGAATAATACTGCGATAAACATGGTGATGCAGATACATATTTTTAAAGTATATTTTATTGATTATGCTGTTACAATTGTCCCATGTTTTTTGTCCCATTATCCCCCTCTTCCCTGCATTCCCTTCCCTCCAGCATCCCACTCCCTTACTTAATGTCCATGGGTTGTATATATAAGTTCTTTGGCTTCTACATTTCCTATACTATTCTTAACCTCCCCCTGTCTATTTTGTACCTACCATTTATGCTTCTTATTTCCTGTTCCTTTCCCTCCATTCACCCTCTCTACCCTGCTGATAACCTTCCATGTGATCTCCATTCCTGTGATTCTGTTCCTGTTTTAGTTGTTTGCTTAGTTTTTGTTTTTTAAGTTCGATTGTCGATAGTTATGAGTTTCTTGTCATTTTACTCTCTGTAGTTTTTGATCTTCTTTTTCTTATATAATTTCCTTTAACATTTCATATAAGGGCTTGGTGATGATGAACTCCTTTAACTTGACCTTATCTGGGAAGCACTTTATCTGCCCTTCTATTTTAAATGATAGCTTTGCTGGATGGAGTAGGTCCTTGCCTTTCGTGACTTGGAATACTTCTTTCCAGCTGCTTCTTGCCTACAAGGTTTCTTTTGAGAAATCAGCTGATAGTCTTATAGGAAATCCTTTGTAGGTAACTGTCTCCTTTTCTCTTGTTGCTTTTAAGATTCTCTCCTTATCTTTGATCCTGGGTAACTTAATGATGATGTGCCTTGGTGTGTTCCTCTTTGGGTCCAATTTCTTTGGGACTCTGTGACCTTCCTGTACTTCCTGGAATTCTATTTCCTTCACCAGATTGGGGAAGTTTTCCTTTATTATTTTTTCAAATAAATTTTCAATTTCTTGTTCCTCTTCTTCTTCTGGCACATCTATGACTTGGATGTGGGAATGTTTAAAATTGTCCCAGAGGTTCCTCAGCCTCTCCTCATTTTTTTGAGTTCCCGTTTCTTCATTCTGTTCTGGTTGGATGTTTATTTCTTCCTTTTTTCCCAAATTGTTGATTTGAGCCTAGGTTTCCTTCTCTTCACTATTGGTTCCCTGTATATTTTGCTTTATTTCACTTTGGGTAGCCTTCATTTCTTCCTTCATTTTGTGACTGATCTCAATAATTTCTGTGAGCATCCTGATTACCAGTGTTTTGAACTCTGCATCTGTTAGGTTGGCTATCTCCTCGTTGCTTAGTTTTTTTTCCTCAAGTTTTGATCTGTTCTTTCATTTGGGTCATATTTCTTTGTCTTGGCACACTTGTTACATTGTAAGAGGTGGAGCCTTAAGTATTCACCAGGGTGGGGCAACCCACTTTGCTGCGCATTGTGGCACAGTCTGGGTGAATGTTTCCTCATTAACTCCTTGGTTATTGGATTTCCACCCAGTTTGATTTTCTGACAGTTCAGGTTGCTTTTTGTTTTTAATTAGTTGTTATCCTTCTTTTGTGAAGCATTTCCACCTATGCCTCCATCTTGGTCAGAACTCCAGATATCTTTTAAGATAGTTATTTCATTTCCTTCAGATATATGAGGTCTGTCTGGAAAAATTCCAGCCACTGTTAATACAATGAGAATGGTTTGTGCAACATTAGTGTAACTTGGCAGCCTAGGAAAGTGGACTGAAATGTGCATGTGTGAACAATGACAATTTTAACGTACTAGTTAGTGGGGATAGTAGACGCCATTCAGTGAGCCTGTGTACTGTGTGGCCCTCACAGTCAAAAAGACTGAGCGAGTAGAACAATGCATCTGCATCAAATTTTTCATTAGGCTTGAAAATGCCTTCATGGAAACTATTTGGATAATTCACAAGGCTGCAGCTATGGGCAACTGGCAATTGGCAGCTTCATTCATCACAACAATGTGCCCACTCCTGTATCATGTCTCGTGCAGAGTTTTTTTGTGAAACAGTAAATCACCCAGGAGACTCAGCCCCCTATAGCTTGGATTTGATGCCCTGTGACTTCTGGCTTTTCCCCAAACTAAAATCACATTTGAAAGGGAAGAGACTTCATACTATTGATGAGATTCAGGAAAATATGATGGGGCAGCTGATAGTGATTGGGAGAACTGTGTGAGGTCCCAAGGTGCCTACTTTGAAGGGGACCGAGTGTCATTGTCCTACATACAATGTTTCTTGTATCTTGAGTCTTTTTTAGTGTCTTTATTTTTCATATTACATAGCTGGATACCTTCTGGAAATGCCTTGTATACTCAGAAGTGGAATTGCTGGGTCACATGGTAATTCTTTTTTTAATTTTTAAGGAACCTCTGTACTGTTTTCCCTAGTGGCTGCACCAATTTACATTCCTACCAATGGTGCACAAGGGTTCCCTTTTCTCCACACCCTTGCAAGTAGTTATTATCTCTTATCTTTTTGATGATAGCCATTCTGACAGGTGTGAGGTGATATCTCATATGGCTTTGATTTGCATTTCCCTGATAATTAGTGGTTTTGAGCACCTTTTCATGTGTTTGTTGGCCAATTGTATGTCTTCTCAGGAAAAACATCTATTCAGATCCTCTGCCTATTTTTAAAAATTGGATTATTTAGTTTTATTTTTCCCCCTTCTTTTCTTTCATTTTTTTTTTTTTGTGTGTGCTCTTGAGATGTATGAGTTATTTATATACTTTGGATATTAACTTCTTTTCTGATATATTCTTTGCAAATATTTCCTCCCATTCCAAGTTTGTTAAAGATCTTCTTTATGAACTTTTGTGCCTGGGAAAGTCTTGACTGTGTAAGTCTGATATGTAATGTATCCGAGGTGGGTGCACTTACATATTTTCTTTGTCTAGGTGTCTGAGGTGTTTGATGGCTTCTCCACCTTCTCCTGTCTTATATTTTGATCCACTCCTTGATTGCCTTGATTTACTAAGAGTCCTCTGGTTCCTTCATTGCACTGATGTCTTGTCCTGAATTCTGGTCCCTTTGGAGATGGCCCTAATCTTTTGGTTAGTTCATTAGTAACTTCTTCTGGGATCTGGACCTGGCTCCTGTCTCCCTAACTATGGCAGAGCTTTCCAAATGGAAACATACCCACTGCCTACGCATCATGTCCATGATTTAACAACACACATTTTACAGTGAGGACCATCTCTTATGCAAAGCAGGAGTCTGTACAATCAAATTTCTTCTGTTTTAGGGGCTATTCCACAAACCAAATCTTTGTCAGTTCATAGATTCTTGGTGGTGTAGAAGTCCTGGTCATTGCATAACTGGACATAATTTCATGGATATAATAGAACAGGCTGTAATGAGACTCATTAATGTTGCTTTTGCTCTTCCCGAGCACAACTGCTGGACACCATGTGTGGCATTTAAACTTCCTTTAGGTTTTGTAAACATGTAAATAGCATGAGGAAAGATGCAAACTACAAAAATGGGGTACTGTCCTCATGGATTTTATCTCTATGACTGAATTGCTCTTCATCATTGAGGTACCCACAATTTTGTTCACACCACAGATAATTTCTTTGCCCCTGAAACAAGTGCAAAGCTTGGGACACTTTGCTTCTTTTACGTGTTTAATTTGTCTTTAAAAAGGGTAGGACCTTTTAGAGTTTTCTATCTTTGTAAAAAGGAAGGTCTCTTTTCTGATGCTCATGTAGTCTTTTTTTTTTTTTTTTGTGAAGCATATTTGTGTTTATTCAGTGTTGAAACTAAAATGTGAAGTAAAAAGAAGAGCAAACAGAAATAGCTTACACAGTGTTTATTTTACTCTGAAATGAAGCGCTTCTGGACAACAGGAAGCGCCGTGTGCGCCAGGCCCTAGGGCAGGGTGCTAAGGAAAGAACCAGGATCAATTGGAAGAGAGACAGACGGCAGAGCTCAGAGAGGTGGGACATCCAGCTTGACGAAGGGGTCTTGGGAGAAGTGAAGCAAAGAAACTTATCCGCATGAAGAGAAAAGGTGGGAGAAAAAGAGAAAAAGTGGCACAACAGAAAAAAGGGAAACCAGATGAAGAGATGAGAGCTGCACTGGAAACACAGGCAAGAAGCAGACGTGCAAACCTGCTGCCAGCTGCACCTGTGGGAGGTCGGCCCTCGCCCCCCGGGGCTGGCCCTGAAGCCTCACAGGGCCCCTGGGAAAGGGTCCATTTTAAGAAAACCCATGACCAGAATTTAAAAACAAATTCTGAGCTAAACCCATCTTTCAGAATAATCACTTGTACTTGATGCTTCAAATTTTCCCCACAGAATCACCACATTTATGGTCTGATGGAAAAGACCTTGAAGACAGATGATCTGACCCACCCTCCAATTTGCAAATGAGGGAAGAGAGGATGAAATTCTCTCCAGCTTCTTTGGTGATTGTCATGTCTCTAAGGGTAACGGGGAGATTCTATAAGCTATAAGGCAGCAGGCACATGCCATACTCTTCAAGCTACCATTTTTTCTGCATGGGTAAAATTAAATTTCCAGAGTATCTAGAATTCAGTGCCAGAATATTATGATGTAGGGAACCCTCTGTGAAACATTCCAGGTTATAATTTAAAGAGGCAGAATGAGTTTAGCATTTAGGTTCGGTTAGTAATGTGTAAATTAGTTGTGTATATTCAAGGTTCTCATGAGAATAAGGCTATTAACTCCACTCACTACCTCACAGCAGTAAAAGCTGGGCAACTCACTCCCAGAACTCATATTGTAATTGTTTATGTCCCATTTCTTTGATACAACTGTGGTGTGTTTTTGAGGGGTATTTTAGTTCCTTTGATAGAACCATAAAATTAAAGGCTTGGTTACTCAGCAGAGGGTTCATGTCTCTCTGTGATTCTTAACAGTGAGGAAGAGACGCTATTTTACAGCTGTACCGGATCAATTTCCTTTCCCTCAGAGCCTTCGTAATCTGACACTTCAGGGCTCCTAAATTTGTATTTCCTTGTGGAAGACGATGATATTTTATTTAATTAAATCTCAGGAAATTAATTTTTATTAGTTCCTTGGGAAGTTCCTGTACAACTGCATGGCCTTCTAATTTTACTTGAACCCAATTTAATTTCCTGAAAGCATAGTGCTCAAGAGATTCATATACCAGTTCCCTGCTTGGTGGGGACGGTCTAGCTTAAAGTTGGAGCAATGAATGGATTCTGAAGGGAAAATGATTTGTACAGACAGACTTAATTTACTTGGCTTTTCTACTAGTAGAATGTGAAAAAAACCCAAGGACTATCCTAGGTTACGCAGAGAGAGTAAGCAGAGAGCTGTAGAGATGGAGATTCTGGAGGCACAAAAGGGAGCAGTGTGGAGTTTATCACCTTAGCATGAGAGCACAGGTGTGAGCAGGCAGGGTGGATGAACATTTACATGGAAGTCATATCATTGAGAGCGTGGTCCAGCTCCTTGCTGATGGCTTTGTACTTCAGTTTCTGAGCATACAGCTCATCTTCTGAGTCATCAATGCTCTTCTCCAATTTCGTTACCGACCTCTCTGCAAACTCAGCCCAAGTCTCAGCCTCCTTCAGCTTGTCAGAAAGGATCTTGATCTCTTCCTCATATTTGTCTTCCTTCTGAGAGTACTTATCCTCGGCAGCCATTAATGCTTTCATGGTCTGATCCATTATTCTTAATTGTTCTTCCAGCTGTCGAACTTGGCCTTCTGAAAGCTCGGCCCACTCTTCTGCATGTTCCAGGTCACTCCCAATGATGACCAGCTTACAGGCCACGTCTTCAGACTTGCGGTCAGCATCTTCAGCAATGTGCTTGGCCTCTTTCAGTTGGATCTCCTGGATTTCCATTTTCTCCTCATCCTTTTGGGCTTGACTTTCAATGACTTTCATGCCTCTCTCACTCTCACCTGGTGCCTTCTCAGCCTCCTCCAACTTTCTGCAAAGCTGTTGCCAGATGCTCCTGGGCTCGATCCAACTCTTCCTCAACCAGCTGGATGCATCTGTTCAGAGAAGCTACATCGGCTTCAGCGGTTTCCCTCAGCTTCCTCTCGTAGTCCAGCTCGCGCTGCAAGCTGCCCGCGCGCGCCTGGCCACCCTACCCAGACCTCGCTGCACCGCGGCGGCACCCCCTGCGGCCCAGGACTAGCCCGGGAGTCGAGCGCTGGAGAACTGCCGGCGAATGCGCGAGCGACGGGGGCGGACACAGCGGGAGAAGCAGGGCCTGTGCCGGGACCGGGAATTTGCAGACCCTCATGTAGTCTTAATAGAGTGTGACTAATGATGGAAAATGATGGACTGGATTCAGACAGAAGGTTCTTCATTCCCAATAATAAACTGCAGGTGATAGGGGACTCAAGACCTGGAAATTTTTAGCTCAAGGACAAAGTTATTAAGCCTAGCAAGTAATGTGTATGTAAAGCTTTTGTTTCAGAAACTAGAGATAAGGCACATCCTGGCTCCTGGGAAACAGCCGGCCTCCTGGGGCGCTGGCTAGAGATTAACGCCTAAGGACTAGTTGATGGGCATCTGGGCCTTTGTATCAATGAGGAGACAGACACTCCCCCACCCTTGGGAACAGCTAGCTGCCCAGGACACGAATGCTGCAGCTTTGCTCACCTAATCCTCCCTAAATTTCAAAGCCCTTACTGCACCTTGTTTGTCCTCCCCCACCTCCCCTATAAAAGTTCTGGCCAGGAAAGAGAAGGGAAGATGGTTTGTTACGGTACGAACCCGCCATCTTCTTAGATCACCGGCCATCTGAATAAAGTGCTCATAAAAGATTCAATCACTGTCATTGCTTATTGGATTTGGTAGTGACAGGCAGCCCCAATGCCTACGTCTTTTCCGGTTACACAGGTACAATAAGGACAGATTCCTTGCCTCATTTTCAATGATTTTCAGGTCTGACATTTGGTTTTGTTATCAAGGTGGCACTGCTACCCTCCACACAATGCTTGTCAGACTTTCTTTGTATCTGAAATCAGCTCAACTGGACAGCTCCTCTTTCTGTCATAACAGCTGTTACGACTTGGAGGTTTTTCAGAACATTGTAATAAAGTCCCCCTTAAACCTTTATATATTGACAAGCCTCTTTAATATACAAAATTGGGGGGTTTTGTTTCTAATGTGCATGATTATGTTAGGGAGAATAATAGTTCTCCTGAAAGATACCCACTTTCTCATCCTCAGAACCTGGGAATATTACCTTATACGGTAAAAATGGCTTTACAAATGTGACTAAGGTTAAGGATCTCAAGATGAGAATTTTATCCTAGATCATCAAAGAGGGACTGATCTAATCACATGAGCCTTAAAAACAGAAGTGTTCCTGGCTGTGGTTAAAAAGAGACGTGACAATAGAAGAAGGGTTAGAGACACGCGACATCTCTGGCTGTGAGGATGGAGGAGGACGCCACAGAGTGCAGGAGGCCTCAGAAGTTGGAAAAGGCAAGGAAATACATTCTTACCTGGAGCCTCCAGGAAAAATACAACCCTGCTGACACCTCGATGCCAGCCCAATGAGACCTCTGTCAAAGTTCTAAGCTTCAGAACTTCATATAAGGGGATGAACAGGCGCTGTTTTAAAAACTAAGTTTGTGGTAGTTTACCATGGCAGCACCAGAAAACTAATACAACAACTGAGGGTAAAGAGAAGGTTCTCTTATATAGCAAGGTTTGAGAGTTAAATTGAAATAGGTCTAGGCAATGATTTGGGAAATAATTTATATTCTTTTTAACATTTAAAAAAAGATTACTCTGTCCTCTGAACTAAAAATCTTCAAAAATCTTCAAAATTACTCTGTCCTCTGAACTAAAAAATTTGTCTTTTTTAAATAAAAAAAAGTTAACTGTAGCATACAATCTGAATATAATAGTTATATATAGATGTTTCAGGATCCCTGGTAAAATTAGTGAAATGAGATGAAATGTTAGCTGAGAATAATTTTCAAAGTAAGATATATTACAAGGTTTAATATAATAATGTTCCTTTATATTTGTAGAGAAGTTGAACGTTATAGATACTTTTAAAAATTATATCATCTCCCTTAATCTTGACAACAAGCCCAGCCAGGAGACAGGCTCAGAAAGGCCGTGCTTCCCCCAGTGGTCAGACTGGGGACTTCTGACTCTGAATCTTGTTTTTTTATGGTATGTTGGAGAACAATTTAGTACAGTGTTTATAAGTGGAGACTCTGGAGCCGGACTACTTGAATCTTGGCTCTGCCGTTAGCTGTGTGGTCCTGGGCAAGTTATTTAACCTCTTTGTGTCATAGTTCTAACAACCTAAAATGGTGAGAATAATTGCTTGGTCAGCTCTAGCTTATGAGCAGCTTTGAAGACAGAAGAGCAATTCCATAGCTCTGCCAGCTGGGCAGCCCCTTCTGAATATAATTCATGGCGTGAACAACCTATGATCTGCTGCCAGTATTTTTGTTTATTTTGTCCCTATTCAGGCATTAATTTTAAGTGGAAGGTCTCTCATATAAATCTCCTATTACAATTGGTAAGAGTTTCCTTTCTGAAGGGTTTCTTCCAATGGCCATTCCTAGCATGCTGTCTTGGCCCTGAAGCTCCCATATGTAGCTCTCGGCAGAGACAGCTATCACTCGTACATACTCCTTCAGACATTACACCCCACCACACTTGCCTGTGTCTAATATTTCTTCCATACACTGACTGTCATCCTCTTTTGGTCAGGGAGTAAGAAGGGTGATGACATATTTATGGCCCTATTTTTCTGCCATTTCAATGAGCATCCTTGTCTGCCACCTTCCATGCTGTACTGAAGCTTAGTTGATTTGATGACTTTGTCTATGGGCAGGTGGGGTATGGCAGGCAAAAGAAACCCCAGAAATTGTCTCTCTTCTGGATAATTGTTGACACCACCTTAGCTGGCTTTGTCCACTTGTTATAGAGAGAATGTTTGTGTCCTCCCAGACATATATGTTAAAATCCTAAACCCCACTGTGATGGTATTGGAAGGTAGATAGGGTCTTTGGGAAGGAGTTAGGTCACTGTGTAAGGCTACAATGAGAAGACAATTGTAAACCAGCAAGAGAACCTTCACCAAGAATCCGACCACACTGGCACCTTGATCTCATGCTTCCAGCTTCCAGAACTGTGAGAAATAGATGTTTGTGGTTTAAGCCGCCAGTCTCTGGCAATCTCTTACAGCAGCCTGAGCAGTGGGGACGGCACTGTTTCTGCCAAACTGTCCCTTGTTTCCTCTTTTTGTCTCTGAGTGTGAACTGGCCTTTTTTTCCTCCTTTCCCTCTTTTTGCCTCAAGACTCCCAAAGACATATTTTATGAGCTTAATCACATTTGTATTATTTTAAAACACATTTAATAGGGTTTTTCTCTATACTACTTTTCTCAGACATCCTACAGTACAAACTTATGCTTCCTATGTCATTGCTACTTCTGTTCAGCAAACTCTCTGGCCATGGAGTCTGGCCCTGGAAGGCAATGTCTTTGCTGGCACTGATGTCCCTGGCATGGGTTTTGCATGTAGAGATGCATTCTCCCCTTCAAACCTAGAGAGTAGACTTAGAGGAAGACTTTGGGACTTCAGTAAGTGGTTTTCCTTCAATAATAGAAACACAATGGGTAAGCTTTGCAGAAGCATAAGTACAACCCATATGCTGTACTACATGGTCATAACCACCTCGGCTCTTTCCTTCTCCTTCAGACAAGAAACCTACTGTGCTCATTACCCCTTCCCCTTTTAAGTCTGGTCTTGTGCTATGATTCCAGACTCCTGGACCAAAAAATTAGAAAATTTGGAGCCATCGCTGATTTCTTCTTCTTTACCTCCTGTGAATATATGGCCACAGCATTCTTCCAATTTACCTTTGTGTTGTCTTTGGTTGGCTCCCTCTTTCCAACTTGTTGTCACATCTTGAGATCAGAAATCCAACCTCTCTTGTGACTATGCCCCCACACTGCCCTTCATATAACTTAAAACTATACTGACCACACCAGTCCCCTCATTAAAAGCCTGTACTGGTGTCTAACTAAGAAAGTCCAAACTGTAGTGTATTCACAGCCCCACCCTGTGCTCCAGTCCCAGTCAATACTCACTGTTCCTCACAGAGAATTTATCTATTTATTTGTATTTACTTTTTTAAAAAAGTAACATAACCATTTTACTATCCAGCACATATACCGATTCATATCTCTCTAAAGGAAACAGGAAGTTTGGAACATTACTGACCCTTTGAAGGAAAAGAGGAGTTAGGTAGGCACACCAGAGGCGAGTGAATGTTTGACCAATGGGAATGTGTCACTAGAACAACAAGGACCACAGCTGACTTGCTCCTCCACAGTCTGTTCCTCACAGAGAGCTGAAAATGCCACAGCCTTTAGCCAGAAATACCATTTCTCTGTTTTCTCATCTTACGTTTGCTTTAAAAATCACTTCTTCCCTAAAGATTTTACTGATGATTTCCTGTCAGAAACTTTCTCTTTTGGTGGGGGCAGGGTTGGGATGGGGGACAAGCCTTTCCCTGGCCTGCAGTATTTTCTTCTGTACCACTGCAAAGTACACATCTTTAGTTTTTGGTATTGGAGAACTTTTGTGGTGATCTAATAACATAAAAACAATATTCCTATGGGAAAGTGTTTTGAATTCAGAACTATTGGCTTCTAAATAAATTTTGGGAAGACTACCCACTGCAACATGCGAGCTTCTTCCATCCCTATTCCATACTCTGATACCCTAGCACACTGTCCCCCCATCTTCCCACGGGCCTCTCTAATGTCAAATTATGCTAACTTCATAGAAATATAATTGCAAAACAGCTGGCTGCATGCAATGATCATTTTGTGTGAGATATAAAGGAGCCACTAAAGGCTTTTTGTATTTACAATGAGAACTAGAGAGCAGCAGTTCAAAGCCAAATAATGCAAGATGCCTGCAGTTTTCATTTTGACAATTTTGCATAATCATACCGTCTTCTTTCTTAACTAGCACGATGACCAGGGGCCTTTGTAACCATTGCCTTTCCATTTCAACCAAAGACTTCCCTTGATACAAAATAGCCCCATTTCAGCTGTTTTGTTTAGTTCTGCTGAGCCAGTACCCAGCTTCTGAGTAACTCCAGGTATTATTATTCCTTTCATCCTGTTTTTCTTTGTATATTGTTCACTAAATTCCAGCTTATAGTGTCAGATGAGGAAAGTAATACTTTTATCAATTAGGGTTCTGAATCCCAAGTGACTGAAAACCCATTTCAAAATGGTGTAAATTGTAAAGGTAAGTCATTGGCTTATAAGACAGAAAAGTCCAGAAGAAGGGCTATGTGGAAAAGATTATTTCCTCTAAAATCAATTTTTCCCCTCTTTTTTCACATTGAAACTCATGGATTTTTACCTGGGCACCAGCTGGGAGTATTTCTCCCAGCCTCTGTTATGACTCAGTATGGCCAGCTAAGTTCTTTTGGCTATTGGGTGTGAATGGAAGTGATGTGTGTAAAGCCCTTATCATATGAAATGTTAAAGGGACTTATCTAAGAAAAAGAAGATAAAAAATAGGACAGTAAAAAGACAGCAAACTCACAGGTATTAACAACCAGACCTAAAACAAAAGCCAGCTAAGCAAACCACTACAACAGGAGCAGAAACATAGAAATGGAGATCACATGGAGGGTTAGCAATTGGGGAGTGGGAGGAGGAGAGAGGGGGACAAGGTACAGAGAACAAGTAGCACAGACGGTGGGTAGAAAATAGACAGGGGGAGGGTAAGAATAGTGTGGGAAATGTAGAAGCTAAAGCACTTATGAAACATGGACATGAACTAAAGGGGGGAATGTGGGAGGGAGGGGGTGTGAAGGGTAGAGGGGAATGATGGGGGAGAAATGGGAGAACTGTAATAGCATAATTAATAAAATATAATTAAAAAATGACTCTGCAGCATATCCTTAAAGCAGTGGTTTTCACAGGGTGCTATTTTGTACCCCCCAAGGCATTTGGCAGTGTCTGGAAACATTTTTGATTGGCATAACGTGGAGGGGAGTGACATGGGCATTCAGGGGGTAACAGCCAGGGATTCTGCTAAACGTCTTACAATGTATAGGACAACCCTCAACAGTAAAGACTTTTCAGGCCCAAAATGTCTGTAGGGCTGAAATTGATAAACTCTGCCTTAAAATAAGCTTTATGCCCTCTACTTTTTTATCTTCTCTCTTGGAACATGGATGACCCAACCTTTACCTTGCACCACGAAGACAAGACTCTAGAGCGGTGATTCTCAACTGGTGCGCCGTGAGAATTTTTGAAGCATGCAATACCTGACTATGTAGTCAGGGGCACTGACCTCTTTTCCCTTAGACTGTCAGGTAAAAAAATTACAACAGCCAATATGACAGTAGCTGTCCAGTGCAAATGAATCAAAATTATACCTGTTTTTTTTTTTGGTCAGACCTGCAAAAAATATGGTATATTTTTTGGTGTGCCATGGAATGTTAGCAATTTGTGTGTGCCATGAGATGGAAGAAAAGGTTGAAAATTGCTGCTCTAGGGGACAGAACAACAAGATAGGAAGATCATGAGTCCCTGATGGCCTCACAGTGCCACTGCCTGCCAGCATTGCTTACCCAGCTACCTTCTTACAGACATGAGGGTGATAAAGAGTTTCACACAGACACTCTTATCTTTTTGAGCCACACTATTTTGGAGTCTCTTTGTTATAGCAGTTCAGTCTGTTCCCTATCTAGTACAGATTCAACAACTGCAGCAAGTTCCCAGGTTTGCCTGTTTTCTATGGGGTCCTCCTCAAATTCTACATGGCAGCCACCCCAGGACATCCTAAGCTTTCCTCTTAAAGTTGTAAAAGACTGCATAGCTACAAGTCTCCTATCATCACCCTGTACCATCTGGGGGAAAAGAGAGTCTACATAAGAATTCCCCGGAAAGGCCCATGTTCAGTCTGATTGGACCAACATAGATGAAACATGTATTCTGTAGTAATCCCTGTGGTGAAGAGAATGTGATGAGCTGGCTTGGCTTAGTCCTGGGACACTTGTCCATCCCCAAACTGATTAGGAGGGCCAGGGGTCCACCTTTGGACTTGGAAGTAGTCTCAACTCTATTCAATGCAAATGCTAAGAATACAATACAATGGTTCCTTAAACAGGAATTAGAGAATGGGGAGCAGAAGTTGGGAGGCAACCAACCAATGTGTATAGAGTTTCTCAACCTAGAGTCTCTAGGACCCCATCTCTGCCTAAACTTCAAAATGTGCATACACTTATTTGTGGAGAGACATCCCTTCCCACTTGAGATTGACTTTCTAGTAGTGAGCCACCACACCCTTGTGTAAAGTGGTCCAGCAGTAACAGAGAGAGGGGAATTAAACCACGCAGGTTGAGGATTCTGAGTTCCTTTGCCCATGGCAGCATTTTCTTGGGCACTTATTGAGTAAGTCTATTTCATCAGAAAGCCAGTCATTTAACAGTATACAAATAATTAAATAGTAATAGGGTTCACAGAGCAAACAGTTTCCATTTCCATCATTGGCAGTCACAACATATTTACTTGAGGGTTTTTAAAAAAATATGTAGTAATTTACAAGTGCTTAGAGAAGACAACATAGCAGAGCATGTGTGTCTTTATTGTTTGAAATGCTTCCCGTAATGTAATAGTAAGGGTGCCGCATTAAAACTATATTCTGGGAAAATTTTCTATGTGAGCACACAATTTAAAAGTGAATTTACATTAGTTAAGTACAATGTTTGCTGAAAGAAAAATGCATTACATAAGTGACTGCCACAGAGAAAATCAACCTCATTTAATGAGACAGATCATAAAATAGCAAAGGCTGAATTAGTTCATTAATAGTGGCAGAGTGCTTTGAGGAGACAAAAACATAAATGTAAAATGCTATTATGAATTAAATGGAAAGCATTTTTGGTTGTGGGGAGGAAGCCCCTGAATTCCAGTGCTCACTTCTAACGTGGCCAAAGGGGCTGGGCGTGACTGCGGCCTCTTGACTGGAAATGAAAGAATGCATGTGCAAAACCAGGGAACGGGGAGGCAGCAGAGGAAGATTTCACAGACACCGCACATTTCCAGGCAGGTGAAAGAGCAGTGTGAGGGCTGAGCTCCACACTTAGTAGAAGAAGGAACACTTTATGTTTGCAAAAGCCAAATTTTTTCTGTTCAATTTTCGAGAGCTTTGTCCATAATTCAGTCTTGTTTCCTGTACTTTGGAATATCTTTCAGGAAAGGCAAAAACATGAGGGCAGAAGGCGGTAGTTACTAGGTTTGATTCTTTCCTGATGACTATGAAGAATTTGGTGGAGCAACAAGCGTAAACTGTATGAACTGGTTAGCAAAAACAAAAACATTCAAAGGATTCAGTAAAGCAAACAAAATTGCAAATGGCAGGTTTTGACTCTTTTTTCCCCCTGGAGATTTGGCATTAGCCTTTTATTTATGCCACATGAAGGATCACTAGAAAGATATTTTTTTTTCTTTTCTTCTTTTTACAGTAGTATGAGATATTTCTACTAGATGAAGTAACCCTGGTACTTGGTAACAATGCAAGGATTTTTAAGCACATGTAATATAACAAATGGATGCTATTCCTTATCACATATAGATGATTTCCAGGTAATTTAACTTGAGTTGAAAACAAAGTACAAGTAGAGATGCCGCTACACAGGATATGGCTAGTTATTTAGTGCTCTGCAGTGGGGTTACCTCAGGCTCACCCAGCTCTCTTGTTGGTTTAGCCAGAATCCATTTTACTCTCATGAACCCCCTATTCCTAGCAGATAGTTGATTTAAAATGTCTATGTGTCTTGTAAAGAACTTGCCAGCTAAGCATTAGAAAGTTTATGGAATGAAACTGTCTCAGGATAATTGAAAGAGATTTGAAATATTTCCAGATGGACTGGAGGAATCCTTCTCCATGTTTTCATTTTGAATTGTTTCTAGAACTTTTCAAGGGTCTGGATATATCTCCTAGTGGGTGAGGGAATGGCCCCTCAGTTTTCTTAGCTGGAAATGTCTCCATGCTTCCTTTTCTGCTCAAAAAAGAAAATTCTTTAATGTTTTCAGGAAGGTTTCTTTCTCTTTGCTGTCTCTCTTCCTGCCTGTACATGACATTGGTGAGTCTGAAGACCTAGAAGAGGGTGAATGAATCAGCTTTCATTTCCCCTTTGGAAAAAGAGATAGTGATATTAAATATAATATTGTGGATAACCCATACTCCCCACCTTTGGCTTGAGATTTTACAGTATGAATAATATATGTCCTGTTTAAAGGAAAAACTTTGAACACTGTGGGTGGCTTGTTATTAAGTTTCTTTGTTTGAATGTTGATTTCCCTTATCCTTCCAGGGAGATAGTTCATTTTAATTCATTGATGGCCAAATATGGTTCTGTTTCATAAAACTGTGAAACTCTGTTTGAAATCAGCCACTGCTCTGCATGTCAAAAATATAAGTAGCTTTGGAGGCAAGATCAACATCAAGCTTGGTGATTTGGCTTTCTTACAATACTGCAAGGAGAAGATAAAAATAAACAATGGCTTCTATATTATACTGAACACAGGAAAATGACATGGAATAATACTTTAGCAGTTTCATGACTTTTATGAAGCAAATTTGTGATTACAGTCAATCACTGCATACTGGTATTTCAGATCTTGGTAAAAACTCACAGTAATGTTATTGTGTACACTGAGTTCTTTGGAATTGACATTGCCTGACACACATCTTCTCTAAATTTAGGAAAAGTAAGAGTCAGGGTGTTAGAGTTAGACAAATTCTTTATATAGGAAATTTAGTTTCTATGAGTTGGTTTAATTCTTCCTAAAATTCTATAGCCACACACTAACTGACCCAGAGGTACAGATTAGGGCTGGTCTTATTTTTCCCACATTTTCTGCTTTCTTGAATCACAGACATTCTATGGGCTGACATGTTTTTCACCTTGATGACTTTTAGTCCAAGATAACTTACATGGTTATTTCATCTTTCTTGATATTAATCCTTAGTTCTATGGTACAGAATTTATCCATCCACCCATCCACCCACCCTCCCAGCCACCCATCCACTTAATCGTGCATTTACTGACTACCTATTATATGCCTGGTGTTTATCTTTCAGCCAGTGTTCTGTTCAGTCCCGTCTCCTCATGCTTGACACAGAGCCTTGCACAGAGTAGGCTTCCAGTAAATATTTGCTAAATGACTGAATGATTCAGTGACATATAAATCTCTATCGAGTAACTTTTGGGGAAGAGAGTGAGGAGATATAGAAAACTATAGAAACCAGTTTGTTCTTCAAAGAGCTTACAGTTCATTTGGGAAGAGAAGACAAATTCTTGAAAAGTTAAGTTTAAATCAAACCACATATTTTTGTAGTAGGAAAGACAGCATGAGGCAGCTTATGTTTTCCTGCTGAATGATTTTTGTGGCAGTGGCTGTGAGCAGAATTCCAAGCGGATAGATACTTTTTACTCAGTTGGAAATGCTTGGTTTGAATTCAAAGCCCTGTGTTTAGGGAGTCCAAACAAGTGTCTCTTTTCTACCCACCTCCATATATAGATGTACAATTTTATAAAACATAAATGCAATGACATTTGGATAGTGTTTAGGCTTATGTAGAAAGGGAAAGAGGTCAGCAAATGGATTGTCTTTGAACTTGTTTCTACCTTTGGCCTTTCCAGTTTTCCTGTGCATAATGGAATTTCATGGTTACCCTAAGGTGACTTTCAAAAATAGGTGATCCAAGCATCTTAAGATGCTTTAAATGAAATAGAATTTCATTCAGTCTCATATCGTGACAAACAGATGTTCATGATGACCAGGAAATCCAGTTTTAAACTAAGAATTCTCAGACTCCTTGGGGTTCCACAATGGAAAATGGCAGCGGGGAGAGTTTGCTCCCCAGGCCTCCCTAGTACCCCTTTCCTTCTCGCTGTCAGTTCCAACGTCATGCATGGTAAGAAGGTACACATATACATATGGGGGTGACCCAGCTTGCATGTCTGAGCTTCATTCCCCAGTTCCACAGCCATCGGGTATGCACCTGCCCTCAGGTGGTCATGCTTAGGAAAAAGATCTTCAAAGACTTTGTGGATCAACTTGGGGCCATTTTGGTGGGGAATCTTGGGTCTCAGGTGTCCAGAAGGCAGTGGGGCTCAGCCTCCAGAGGAGATGCTCTGTTGGTCTTGTGGTCCATTCAGCCCCTGGGAGTGAAGCTGGAAGAGGACCAGAGTGGGCTCCAGCGTAGGGTCTCTTCTTGCCCCCATCCAAGGGCTACAACTGCATATCGGTTACACTTTTTAAAAAGCACTTAGCAGATACCACACCATTCACTCTCTGTAGTGTATCTCATTTGTTCCTCATGACCATCTGGGAGGAAGATACTATTACGTCTACCTTACATCTGAGGAACCTGAGATTAACCAGTCCAGAGTCACACAGTTAATATTTATTGTGATAGAGGCTCCATGACTTTGAACATTTATCCCAATTCAGCATTCATAAACTTTATCAATTTTAGTCTATATACATTATACAAGAAGGGATGCTTAAAACATGATATAACTACTTATATTATTTTCAGTCTAATAATTATACTGTAAGTTAAATGTTCACATTTCTTTTCTTAATTTTTTAAGTTTTTACTGTCTTTTTATTGTTAACTCCTTTTTTTAAAAAAGGTTTTATCTATTTATTTTTAGAGAGATGGGAAAGGAAGAAGAAAGAGAGGGAGAGAAACATCAATGTATGTTTGCCTCTCACGTGCCCCCTACTGGGGACCTGGTCTGCAACCCAGGCACATGCCCTAGACTGGGGATTTAACCAGCAACCCTTTGGTTCACAAGCCCATGCTCAATCCACTGAGCTATGCCAGCCAGGGTTGTTAACTCTTTTTTTTTTTTTTAAATGAATTTATTGTGGTGATATTGGTTAATAAAATTATATAGGTCTTAGGTGTACAATTCTGCGCTACATCATCTGTATATTGTATTGTATGTTCACCACCCCAAGTCAGGTATCCTTCCATCACCATTTATCCTCCCTATCTTCTCTGTTACCTCCCCTGACCGCCCTTCCCCTCTGGTAATCACCATGCAAATGTTCACATTTCTTAATTAGACTACGAGACCCTGAATGATCTGGCTCAGACTTATCCCTCCAGTTTTTCCTCTGAGGACACTGCCCCTAGCTGTCTTGGCTCCAGCCACCTGTCCTGTCAGCACCTTGAATATACCATGTTCATCTCATTTTGGAGTCTCATGCCTGGAATGACTCCTCTTCATGCCCCTATGTGACACCTTTCTAAGCTCAGCTCCAATATCACTTCTTCATGGAAACTCTGAGTCTCCATTTTAAGGCAATTTCTCCTTTTACAATCCTCATAAAGATGGCTGTACTCCATGAAAAGGAGGGGAAATGGGACTCAGTGAAAACAGCTGATTTACCAAACAACCCTTCCCTTAACAGGTACTGTGCCAGAGCGAGTAGAACTCAACAGAAATTACCAGCTGGAATAGTTGTAGTGAGTTAATATATTATAACAACAACAACAACTATTATTATTATTATTATTATTATTATTATTATTATTATTAGCATTGGATTTCTAGCAGTTAAGGACATGAGCTTTCTTAGAGCAGAGGGAATCAAGTCATGGGATCTTTTTGAAGTAAAGCTATTCCACATCATTCTTCAGAAAATTCTACCCTATTTGTAAAGCAAGTTCATCTAGCAAAAGGCTCTGAAATAGGTTTTTCCCCTTGAATAACTGCTTGTGGTGTGGATGAGGTTAGAACACTCTGTTCTCATTCTTCCCAGTTTAGCTCCAGGGTGGGAAGGGTTGTTAGTGCTAAGTGCTCAGGGCTGTCATCTCTCAGAGTGAAATTTAGACAGAGAAGAGATACTCTAAAGCAAGCTCATAATTTGTCTTGAAAATCCATCCAAGAGAATGCAGAGTTTATTAATTTAGTGGAATTATTGGGCAGTGTTGGAGGTCTGGTTTTGAATCTTGCTGAAAATATTCAGGATGGTTAGGATTCCAAGTCTAGTTTCAAAAGGGTTAATTCTCAACAAGCAGTCTAGATGTGAATATACTTCAGAAGCCTCACAACTTGTTATTTAATCTGAAGGTCATTTTAAAGAGACAGTTAAATGTCTTTATCGAACAAATGAATCAGAGGGCAGACATTATGTTCTAAGGGAAGCTACCTTTTATGGGCTTTGAATTAAGTGAAAAGCTCTCTGTTTTTAATGCCTCTTTTAGGAGATAGTCTAAATGAGTGAAAGGCCATACACCAGTAAGCAGTATGAATGCGTTTTAGGTAATACTGCTCCTATACACCTCTGTTAGATGGAGAGGAGTCAACATTTTACAAAATCAGTTTGTGCGAGACATTCTGGAATTAAAGTTTAGCTACTTAATTGTTAATTAAAATATCAGTAGTTCCTTCTCAAAAATATTGAAAGAGAAAGAGTTATATTCAGTCAAATGAAAGAAAATTTTCTTACAATAGCACTTTCAACATGGCAGTAAGACCATGGTGGCAAGATGAAAGAAGTTAGTAAGATAACTAATATGAACTTGATATTTGCCCTCAGTTCAGAGTAATGTGGCTTCAGGCAGAAGGACAGGTCTGTAGTACAGAAATTGAAAATAGAGCCCAAATGAGTTAACTGACCTTGATTCAAGATGCTCTGTGAGCAAAAACTCACTGTACATGTTTTTTATTTTTTAAAGACTTTATTGTTAAGTACATTTTATTGATTATACGAATAGTTGTCCCATTTTTTCTCCCCTTTATTCCCCTCTGCCAGGTACTTGCATTCCCTCTAGCTTTCCCCCCCCACCACTCCACTTAGTTCATGTTCATAGGTTGTACATATAAGTTCTTTCACTTCTCTATTTCCTGTACTATTCTAAATCTCCCCCTGTCTATTTTGTACCTACCCTTTATGCTTTTCATTCCATGTACCTTTCCCCCATTCTCCCTTTCACCCTCCCTGCTCATTGCCCTCCATGTGATCTCCATTTCTGTGATTCTGTTCCTGTTTTAGTTGTTTGCTTAGTTTTTTTTTTTGGGGGGGGGGTTCAGTTGTTGATTGTGAGTTTGTCATTTTACTGTTCATAGTTTTGATCTTCTTCTTTTCCTTAGATAAGTCCCTTTAACATTTCACATAATAAGGGCTTGGTGATGATGAACTCCTTTAACTTGACTTTATTTGGGAAGCACTTTATCTGCCCTTCCATTCTAAATGACAGCTTTGCTGGATAGAGCAATCTTGGATGTAGGTCCTTGCTTTTCATGACTTTGAATACTTCTTTTCAGCCCCTTCTTGCCTGCAAGGTTTCTTTTGGGAAATCAGCTGATAGTCTAATGGGAACTCCTTTGTAGGTAATGACTCCTTTTCTCTTGCTGCTTTTAAGATTTTCTCCTTATCTTTAATATTGGTTAATGTAATTATGATGTGCCTTGGTGTGTGCTTCCTTGGGTCCAACTTCTTTGGGACTCTCTGAGCTTCCTGGACTTCCTGGAAGTCTATTTCCTTTGCCAGATTGGGGAAGTCCTCTTTCATTATTTGTTCAAATAAGTTTTCAACTTCTTGCTCTTCCTCTTCTCGTTCTGGCACCCCTATGATTCAGATGTTAGAATGTTTAAAGTTGTCCCAGATGTTCCTAAACCTCTCCTCATTTTTTTGAATTCTTATTTCTTCATTCTGTCCTGGTTGAATGTTTATGTCTTCCTTCTGTTCCAAATTGTTGATTTGAATACGGATTTCCTTCCCTTCACTGTTGGTTCTCTGTATATTTTTCTTTATTTCACTTTGTATAGTCTTCACTTCTTTTTTTATTTTTCATCAGTACTAAATCATTTCTGTGAGCATCCTGATTATCAGTGTTTTTGAACTTTGCATCTGATAGGTTGGCTATTTCCTCGTCACTTAGTTCTTTTTCTGAAGTTTTGATCTGTTCTTTCATTTGGATCATATTTCTTTGTCTTGGTGCAACTGTTGTGTGTAAGGGACAGAGTCTAAGGTATTCAGGGCAGGGCAACCTACTTCACTGTGTAGTGGTGCTGTATGTGGGGGAGGGATCTGAGAGGGAACAGCTGCTTGCTCAGCTCTTACCTCACTTTCAGTTACTTCCTCTGCTTCCTACAAGTGAACTGTGCCCTTTCAGGTGCTGCACTGCCCTGGTGCTGACTCCCAGGTGGGTGGGCTTGTGTACATTCTGGGGTCCTGTAGGCACCTCTGAGAGACTCTCCTGTGAGACTGGGAGTTTTTCCTGCCACCACAACCCCTACAGGTTTTTACAGCCAGAGGTTTTTGAAGCTTTCTTTTTCCTCACTGGAACCCTGGGTTGCGCAGTATTCTCACTCCCAAGTTTTTCCTCGTGGTTTATCTGCGCACAAATGTGCGACTGCCCAGTCCTCCAGTCACCGCCTCACCAGGCGTCCTCTCCACCCTGGCTGCCTGTCTCTGCCCCTCCTACCAGTGTGAATGAACGTTTCTTCTTTAGCTCCTTGGTTTTGGGACTTCCATACAGTTTGATTTTTTTGACAATTCCGTTTTTTTTTTTTTTTTTTTTTTTTAATTGGTTGTTGTCCTTCTTCTGGTTGTGTGAGGAAGTGAAGTTATCTACCAATGCTTCCATCTTGGCCAGAAACCTGTACATGGTTTTTAAAAGGGTGATTCTTGCATAATCTTGCTGGAAGACCACCATGATTGTGAACAGATGAAAACTGAGTTGGAAAACATGGCTAAAGAATTTTAAAAGTTCTTGGAGGGCAGATTGTGTGTCAAATCAGATTTATTGAACATTCATTATATGTTAGCACTTTGTGAGATGATATGAGAAGATGGCAGAAAATATGGGCCCCTGGCTATTACCTTGGAGGAAGGTACAATGAGAGATGAGAATAGAAAAAGGAGTTTTCCTGCAAACATTAGAACAAATATAAAAATGACATAAAACATGACATTGGGTTAGAAGGAGGATATTAGGTCTATTTTCCTATTTGGGGTAATGCTTGGCTTATGTTGTTACTGCTTCTATGATCATAATAAATGTTTAATAATTATCACTGGAATTTTTACAGGTATGTATTAGAATAGTACCAACATTTTCTCAAAAAAGAGGGAGCAGCTGAAGTATCAGTGGAGATAATGCAATGATTAATGAAAACCATTTAAACTTAAAAACTAAAGCCAGATCTGCATATGATTACAAACACAAATTTCACAGAAGAATGGGAGACCAGAGAAAGGTTAGAGTAAAGACTTTGTGGCACAATTCTGAGGAAATCAAAGCAGTCATCAGAATAGTCATAGTTTTATATAGGAAACATTAATGGCCAATTAATTGGTTTGCAAAAATTAGTCCTAACCAACTACCTGTCAACTATACTCCAGCATGCCTAGCACATCCTCATAGAATAGAGGCTAACAAGAAAAAGGAACTGTTGTACATTAACACTGCTGAGAAATCAATGCAACCATGGCTGTGCCTTTCAAAATGTAGAAAGAGGAAAGATTTCTACATGCTTATACCTACTGTTGTCTGTACTACCTTCTTTACTCTTGGAGTGCATGAGGACAATTGTCATTTCACAGAAACATGTACAAGTCCTAATTATGAACAAATCTACACACATACACACCACATCTATGGCATTTGTTTGCAAAGGCACTTTCAGGGAAAGAGCATCGTTCACTTGCAAGGCTCTCTCTATGGCTATTTGTTTTCTAGAAATGCAGAAATTCCTCTAAATAGGTCATCATAATACTGATAATCATCTCCACGGTAACCAGCTTTCAAGGCAACTGGCTGAGGATTACATTTCTGGATGAGGGAAATTACATTAGAGGCACGATGGTGACACAAGAAGATGCAATCTAGTGCCATTCAAATTCCCTTATTAGTAGAGTATTTATCAAATATTCTCTTCATACTCTGCATTAAGTGTGATTTATTTGGGAGACATTTGTTGGTAATGGTAAGTCTCTTATGGTTTGCAATAAAAGGCTCAAGGGTTTGATTACTTCTTCTACTATATCAGTTAAGCAAATGGATCTAGGTGCTTGGGGTGTCTAATGCTAACACAAAGCTCGTATATTGGTAGAAGTCTAGGGATAGGTATTTATTCTCACTTCCTGTCTCTGTCTGCCACAATCTGTTTAGGTTTGATGTATTCAGGAAGATCATACAAGAATAATCTTGAGCACAAGGTGTCATAAAATTGAAGAACTCTTCTGACAAATGTGTTTTGTAGATATGAGGAAATGCTTTTTTCAGTGTCCAGGGATAAGAATAACCAATTTGTTAGAAGTACTCAAAAGTTCAAGTCCTTGAAATGATTTTTAACCAAGAGAAGCTGGTCCATAACCCAACCAAACCACTTCAGCTTTATGCTTTTTTTTTTTTTTTTTTAGTAATTGGTATCTTAAAATACTTGAATAATTTCAAGGAAGGAGCTATTTCATGATGAACTTGTATTGGAGACCATAGGTAGGGTGTTAAAAGAATTAGCTAAGAGAAGTAGTTGAGGCCTGCAGCTCAAGGGGATAGAGTGACAACAGATCACAGAATCTTTTTTTTCTCTCTCACATGACTAAAAAAGTGGGAACAATAAGAAACACAAGCTTCCTCCTTCCCAAGAATAAATTAACCACCAAATATGGCAAGGGGTACAGCTGAATAATATGGACATGACAACAAAAACATGCCCACAACATGCACACTTACACACATGAGTGCAAACTGCTAGCCCAGAGAAGAAAAGATTCTGGAAGGACACAGTGCAGCTCCTCACCCTGACCTCCTGCCCTGCGCCTGTGAAGCAGTTTGGTGAGCTGACGAATCTTAAGACTTCACTATTGCCCTCAGTTCTAGAGATAATCAAACTGAATGGCTATCCTTATTCTCCTCACTTTTAACTGAGGGGTGGTGGAATGGATATTAGGCAGAAGTGGGCTGCGTCTTTATGTGATACCACATTGTATCGGTAAAGATACCAACCATAATGACTACAAACTCATAAGAAAGGGGATTTTTGTCTCATTTGTTCACACAGCTGTATTCTCAGTTCCTTGATTAAAATAGTGCCTGGCAGAGAATAGGTACTCAACAAAAATTTGTTGAATGATTGGGGAAAATTATCCCGGAGTGTTCCCCTTCAGGGTATATGTGAGTCTCGATGACGGAAGGGGTTAAAACTTATTTCAAAACACCAATAAATCCCAGAGAAGAGAGCAGAACCAGGACTCCTAATTCACACAAATGTCACACAGCTTCCAAAGACCTTCTCCCTTTCCTCCTGTACCCCTCCACCACTCTACAGGGAAGCGGGTGTTATTCATTACCAACTTCTCAAACCGTATTGGGGACAAGTTAGAGTTCATGGGAATGGAGTCAAGGCTAAGTCATCTATGCTTGGTCAAACAGAAAGAGGTCTGGATACAGCTATTCAGGGGATGATGAGATGCAGGGGAGAGAACAGTAACAAATATCTAAACATGCTAAGGTGGTGCTCTCAGACAAAACAGACAAAAGCACTCAACCCTTGAAAGATAAGAACATAACTGCAGAAGAATGATAAAACCTCCACTCTTAAAGAAAACATAATCCAAAGAACAAAATAAAATTCCTCAGAAGTGCCTTGTACTATGAATCAAATTAATGAGAACACGAACTTAGAAAAATATGAGCTCAAAGATAAGAAGATATAACAACAGGAAGATTATAGAATTAAGGGGTTTGAGGACTAAAGCAATATTACAGAACAAATAAAGGTGACATAGCAAGGAATAAAATAAACATGGCTGCAAATAAAATGATTGGTCTAGAAGAAAGGCTTATAAATACAAGAGGAGTAAAAGAATTAGATTATGATACATTGCACTTCCAAAGCACTTAAGATAAGCAAAATTAATGTCTCTGAGGAAGAGGACCCAATAAATGGAACAGGAAAAGCATTCATAAATGTCATACAAAGAAATTCACTAAAGGCAAAAAATAGCCACATCTACAGGTTGAAAGAGTTTACCATATTCTAGGGAATATTGACAATGGAATGCTCAATACTCCAAATATATCCCTGATAGAATCACTGAAATTCAAGAATATAGACATTCCTCTGGCACTGAGGTGGAAAAAAGGTCACTGACAATGGAGCAAAAATTAGGCTGGCCTGGGTGTCTCCATAGTAACATCCCACACAGAAGCCATGTGTCCACCAATAAACATGCAAGACAGACACCCCATCATAAAAGAATTAGAGTCAATGGGTGACATGTAATTGGGTCTTATGAATTTCTGGTCTCGGTGATTAGGGATGATGGCACAACAATCTTAGGATCTCTGTCTCAGCACGTTCCAATGTGTGTCTTTTGAACTGTGGTCCTGTCAGATGATTCATGGAAAAGGGAACTGTGGTCATCCACTTAGAAACACAGAATCTCTAGAAGTCTTCACCTTAGAGATTTATAATGCATATCAGCATGTAAATGCCTTGAAGACATTTTACAATAGAGAAACATGATTTTCTTTTAAAAAATGTACATTAACCCAACATTTTCATTGAAATGAATTTTACTCCCTAGAACACCTATTACCATCTTGTGGAAAGAATGTTTGACAGATTGATTTGGAGAAAGTTTGATCTTTGATAAGAGGGGAGAAAAGATTTAATTACTCAACACAGGAACCAATCCAAAAGTAAAATGTATTTATTTGTCTACTTTCCCCTGAAGCACAACAATATAATTTTATCATTCATTCATTCATTCATTTTTAAATATTAAAATTCAGTTTAGCTATGAAAAACATACTCCTAGCCCAGTGGTGGTTGTAGGGCCACTTTTAAAGTCTTAACAATAAACTTGCTCCTAAAACAACCATTTAAAAATTTTTTAAATTTATTTTTAATTGTATTTTTTCTATTACAATTCATCTCTTTTATACCCTTTCCCCCTACAATCACCACACTGTTGTCCATGTCCGTGATTCCTTTTTTTTTGCTCAGTCTCTCCACTGTCAACCCCCCTCCCATAACTGTTACCCTGCTCTCTATGAGCCTGTTTTTAATTTTTAAAGCAGCTATTTTAAAGATGTTATTTATTTTTATTTTTAGAGAGAGGGGATGGGAGGGAGAGAGTGAAGGAAAGAAACATTATGGCTATTGCAACATTCCCAGCTGGGAACCTGGCCTGCCTGTGCCTGGACAGGGAATTGAACCCATGACCTTTCCATCTGCCAGACGACACCCTGACCACTGAGCCACACCAATCAGGGCTAAAGCAGCCATTTGAAATCTTTAAGCGTATCTGAGTTTCACATCTGCTTTGCTGAAAGGAAAGCATGTGTGAAGGCTGCTTTCCCACCATGGAGGTCCGGACGTGACAAGCCTTCAGCGCAGTACAGAATGAGGGACGTTTGAGGAGGTATATTGAAACTGAACACTGTTTTTCTTCTTTAGGGAACCAGGAGCAATGTAACTAAGAAGGCGAAGGAATAAGTATATTCTATTCCAGAAGGAAAACAAAGCCACCACAGCTTTGCAATACCTTTCCCCACATCTCCATTTACACAAGCAGTTTCTTACAATGCGCAAAGCTTTCTAATTAGGTTACACACCAGTGCTTCAGAACAGTGGAAGACTTTGCTGTCTACTCACATCCTCTCTTATGCTACTATGAACTGGAAAAAGTATTTTAATTCCTCACTGACTTGTCTCTATTTTTCTCTCATCCTGTCAGAAGACAGAATTATGCCAGAAATGTGGAGTGGACGTGGGAGGGAGCTTTCAGCTAGCAGACAGTGGCATATTCGTCCGTCCTTGTTGGACACTGCCAGGGAGCCACTGAGATAGGAGAGAGGGCTGAGGAGTAACTGACTTACAGAAGGTCAAAGGGTTTCAAGGAGTAAAGAAGGAAGGGGCCCACAAACTGGAATATATCTTAAAAGGAACTGTAATCACCAGGGTATTGTGCCCTCTTCAGGATTTTTAGGGAAAAATATACTAGTTAAAATTGGCTAAACACTTGATAGTTAACAACAAGGGTGTGAGTGATCCCAACACTCATACCCTTCTGGTTGGGGGTTCAGTAATGTCTAGAAAAGCTGAAAATGAGCATTCACTACAACCTAGACATGCTGCTCTTCTGTGGACAGCTGACAGACACTGTCCCACACTTGCACATGGGGACATGGATAGGAATGTTGCATTCTTCATGATGGCAAGAAATCGAAAACAACCCACATATCCATCAACAGAAAAATGTAAAACTCAGTTGGGTTGTATTCTATTAATGGAATGCTATATAGAAATGAAAAAGTGACTACTTTATATTAATCAGCATGAGTATATCTCAAGAATATAATATGGACAAATAAACTACATAAGGATACATATGATACTATGAAGGGAGACCCCCCAAAACAAGGAATTTATTTATAAAAAATTATGTATTTATTTGAATATGTTTAAACGTTAGTCACCTTCAAAGTACTCTCTATTTGATGCAATACGCCTATCAAGATGTTTTTTCCACTGCTCAGAACAGTTTTTGAACTTGTTGATCTTGACCCCTTTTAGTGCTTCTGCTGTCTTTTGTTTCACTTCTTCCACATTGGCAGAATGTTTCCTTTTGAGACTTTTTTTCATTGAGGAAACAAAACAAGCCACTTGGTGTGAGATCAGGTGACTAGAGAGGGTGGGGCATGGGGGTCATGCCGTTTTGGGTCAAAAACTGCTGAACACTTAGCACAGTGTAGACAGGTGCACTCATAAATCACCCATCATGAAATGGGCAAATACATTGAAAGAGTCTTCAAAAAATTTCGCTGAAGCTGAATGCAGCTTCTCACAACAAGGCCAGCTGGTACACTGATACAGACGGGTTCCTAGAACAGTTACCTGGTGGGGAAGCCTGTACTACAAGGGGCCCACCGTACAGAAGATAATTCCAGTTTTTTTGGTTCTCCCTTGTATTTATATAAAGTTTGAAAACATAAAATACATAGAGCGTAATACCATTTATATAACTGAAAATGTGCAAAAACAAAACTCTATGTTATGTGGTAAAAGAATGCATAGGAATGGTGAACATAAAACTTGAAATTTTCCTGAGACTATTAAGTTCAGATTTAAGATAATAGTTACCTGTGAGGAGAGAGCAAGAGAAAAGGGATAGGGAAGGATACAGAGGGAGTTTTGATTATATATACATATATAACATTTAATTTATTTTGTGTACTGGGTACATGAGTATTGATTATATTAGACTTATTATTGCAAGGCCTGACATATTTCATTTTAAAAATGAGGAGTTCTGATTTAGATTGAACAATGACAACAATCTCCTGCCATGTATTTAGCAAGTGTCTTCACATTTGGCAGAATGGTAGCCAGCTCTGGAGGGGTCTGTGCTTATATATGTAACTGAATCCCGTTATCTGGAAACTTCAGATCCAGAGAGTGTGACCCCACCTGACCCCCTCCCGACACTGTGGGCTCACCACTGTGCCTGACGGACTTGCGGAGACAGGGTGCCGGTGGAGGGAGAATGAGAAAGCAAGGTAGGTTAAGACTTAGAAGAAAGGGAATCAATCTGACTTGCCATTTTATTTTCCAAATGAATTCAGCTTCTTCTTTTCTATGGCTCAGATCTCTATCAGCTTACCAATTTCTTAACAGAAACTGTGATGGGAGATGTGGGTGCAAATACAGAAATTCTTAGAGTTCATTAGTGTGTGCTGCATGAGGAAAAGGGTAAAATGTTCTGGGTTGATTTTATTTGGCCTATAATGGATAAGGCTAATAGGCCAGTTAGTTGGGTGCTAAGTAGAGGCTAGACAATGACTTTGGAGGCCAACCATAGGGGACTTCACGTATTCAATGAGGTGGTACTTTCTGTCAGTGGTTGTCAGTGCTGGCTTTACATGATAATCATCTGGAGAATGGTAAACTACTGACCCCTTGGCCTCACCCCCAGAGATTCTGACACAGATGTTCTGGGGAAGGGCTTCAGGTGTTCATATTTTATAAATATCACTTCCCAGGTGATTCTGACATACATTTGACACAGAACCACCGTGCTGCAAACGCTACTTTGCAGCTCTGATACACTACTGTGGACCATGGTAGGAACAGTTACTGCAGGCACATCCTGTTATATTTGTGACATGATGAAAGAAACCTGGGAAAGATGGTTGTTTTCACTAACTCTGTCTCTACTCAGACCTGCAAAGGTCTTTGATGTGCCACTTCCTGCCCAGACACTCTGCTGGAGATCACACGCTGTGCTCTGGCTTTCCTTCGCCCTTTTGTGCAAGGCCAAGGATTTGAAAGCAGTCAGGGCTGCGCAAAGCAGCAGAGGTCGGGGGTGGGGGTTGGGAGTGATGCAGTCACTCCCAAGGCCACAGAGACAACAATTTGTTCTACTGTCTGGGCTGTTCAGACTCTGAACCAGCCTCTAGACTTAACATGCTAGTTCAAGGAAGAGAAATCAAGTACAGCAAATCCACAAATAACGTCGTTCTGTTCAACGTCTTTTTGCACTAACGTTGACGAGGAAAAAAATCTATTTCTGGCCAGGGCCCCTATCTGTGTGGAGTAGGTGCATATCCCCCAGGTCTGGGTGGGCTCCCCCCACACCCCAAAGCTGGGCCTGTGAGATGAACTGGCATGTCTACATTGTCCAGCGTGACTGTGGGTATGTATAATGTGCCCTGAGATTGAAGGGTGTCCCGTGCAGGGTGGGCCCCACCTTGTGCCTTGAGCTTTCCGGAGAGACTCTGGCCACCCTATACCCTGAACTGCAATGAGCAGTTTGGAAAATAATTCTGTTTTTGTTCATCTTTCTTAAATATATGTATAACAAATGTATGTATTAAACAATTTATTCCTCTATTTAATATTAAAAGTGTTTCGGGCCTTTATTTAGAAGTTTGGTGTTATTTTTGTGACTGGAAATATGTGGTAGGAACTTAACTCTTATTTATAGCATTTAGCCCATAGTAAAACTGGCTTCCTTATATGTTGTTTAACTTAAAGTTGCCATTTACAATAACCTGTTGATGACTAGGTGAGGACTTACTATAGTTCTGGACCTCCCCTTCTCCCACCCCTCCACTCCCTTGGTAGTAACATAATAAAATAATAATGGTAGTAACATAAAAAATCTGTGATAATATGACAGTTAAGAATTTGGTTGACGCTTTCAATCCTGCATAGATGTCTTTAACAATACCTTGTCAGATGGTCATTTAGGCACTGCTTTAACAATCTGTGCAAGATTTAATATCTTTAATATCTGTTCAAGCCCTGACTGGAGTGGCTCAGTTGGTTGGGCATTGTCTCACAAAGTGAAAGGTTGCCAGTTGGATTCCCGGTCAGGGCACATGCCTGAGTGCAGGTTCAGTCCCTGGTCCAGGAAGCAGCTGATCGATGTTTATCTTACATTGATGTTTCCCCTCCTTCCCTTCTAAAAATAAATAAACAAACTCTGTAAAATAAGTAAATAAATAAATACCTTTGCTCAGATATTTCTGTTCAAAATACTTTTTCAAAATGCCTATTCATTTGGTTCGATGTATTGGGAGTACAACAAGAAGTCCTTGGAGGATCCAGAGGTGGTTAGAGGGGCAGACATGTAACCAAGTAATGACAATAGAGTGCCACATATCAGACAATAGGTGCATTTGGTATAACGCATTATGAGACTAGGAAAGAGGGAGCTTTGTGCAGATCAGCTTTGTATGGGGGAAGTTTTTCACCAATGCAGAGACGACAATGATGTTTTAGAGCCTTGTTGCTATCATGAGCTTTGGGGCTGCCTCAGCATTACCGGGGAACTTGTCAGACACGCAGCACCTCAGGCATATCCTAGCCCTACAGAAGCAGAATCTTCATTTGAACATGGTCTCCAGTAGATTCATATGGATGTGAAGACCTGAGAAGCATCAGGTTGCCCATCCGAGCCGAGTGACACCACTAGCAAAAGCTGTCATGTGTTGAGATGATGTGGTGTCACAGTGGCTGGAGCACAGTGTGAATAAAGACCAGTGATGCCATTTGGAGGTGCAGGCCTGGGCTATGTCACAAAGAGGTTTGTAGAGCATTCTAAGGAATTTGGATTTCATCATGAAGGACATGAGAAGCTAATTAAAACTAGTCAAGGATTTTCAACAGGAGAGTGGCACAGGGAGATTTTTGCTTTAGGAAGACGCCAGGGGCAGTAGCACGGAGCATGGAAGCTCAGGGCAGGCACCCTGGGGTCTGGCTTTGGGAGGCTGGTGCCCGCCCTGAAGAAGTGGTAAGGACCCAACCCTAGCCAGCCTGGGTAAAGAGGCAGAGAGACGCTGTGACTGTGGCTCAGTTGGTTGGGTGTCACCCTGCAAAGTGAAAGTTTGTTGGTTCAATTCCTGGTCAAGGCACATGCCTGGGTTATGGGTTCAGTCCTGGGTCAGGCACATGTGAAAGGAAACCAATCAATATTTCTCTCCCTGCCTTCCCCTCCCTGTAAAAATGAAGAAATAAAATCTTTAAAAAATTAAAAATTTAAAAACAAGAGGCAGAGATGGAGACAGGGAATTAGTCAGGGGGTCTGAGCAACAGGACTTATTAAAACAAGACAATTCTCACTTCCTTTAAAATCCTTTTAGAATGGGCAAAGGACTTGAACAGACACTTCTCCAAGGAGGACATACAGAGGATCCAGAGACACATGAAAAGATGCTCGATATCACTAGCTATCAGAGAGATGCAAATTAAAACCACAGTGAGATACCACTTCACACCTGTCAGAATGGCCATCATGAACAAAACACCAAACAACAAGTGTTGGAGAGGTTGTGGAGAAAAGGGGACCCTAGTGCACTGTTGGTGGGACTGCAGACAGGTACAACCACTATGGAAAGCAGTATGGAATTTTT